>KN501713.1:0-12784 GCA_000787155.1 Scartelaos histophorus | reverse complement strand
GCCCTTCAGACCAGCAGCCAGTGAGGGGCGGGGAGCTCACAGTCCGACTCCTACCGCCGCTACAGTAAGACTAAACACGCCATAATCACAGTTGGCTGACATGCAGTGACTCAGAATGGGGGACGGCTTTCCACTTAAATGAATTAAAATTGATGAGTTCGCCTGGGTTTGGGTTACTGGACGGCCGCTATCATTGTCTAAGCTTGGATCAGTAGGTGTTAGTTTTCCATAAACATGCTGAGCCAGTTTCACATCTGTTTAATAAACATTTAAAGCTCCAGGAAAAGATGAGTGAGATATGATGCCAGGTAGAGACAAAAAAAGTAATTCTGATACAAGTAAAAGTCAGTATGTCATTTATGAATACACTTATATTTGCAGTTGTTGCAGTTTGTGCTTAATCAAGACTAAACTTTACAAGACTATAGTTTGGCATCTGACAACTAAATTAGAATGAATGAAGATATTTTACATTTATGCTGTATTTCACATAAGCTACATACATTAGCAAAAATATTATTTTTTTCGGACACATTAGGCATATTTTGTATAGTTTGAAATTATGATATAATTTATGTTATTGTAGGTTAGGGTTTAAGCCACTGTCCCTTGAATTGACCCATCCTAACATGGGTTATAGCAACTTTGAATTTTAAGCCTTTTAGCCAAATACTGTACATGGCAAGAGCTACTATTGGCTGTTTTTGATTACTTCCCTAAATCCCGAAATTCCCATTGATTCCCATCGAAACGTAATTGATCTTTTTTATTGTTCTTACCATCCATTCAGTGATAGCCCAAGTTCCAGCAACGAATGAGTCTTCTCAGAGTTACACTGCAAGCACCACATGCTGGACACCGCTGACAGGACCACGGACTTCCAAACATTAGAACAACTCCGTCTCCCAAACTTTCATTCCGTTCCTAAATCAGACAAAATTCCCAGATTCCCAAACACCGGCCGCTATTCTTCTCCCGGTCTCCGTGTTTCGCCTGCCTACAGTGCGAACCATTTTGGGACATAGTCTAAAGAGGCAAAGAGTCTGTAATTTCTGACAAGTATATGAGGGCTTTTCTTCCTCTGTCTGCAGTCTCAGCCGGGATACGAAGCAGGAAGGGAGGGGGAGGAGGCTGGGAAAGAGAGGAGAGAGAGAGGGAGAGGGCTGCTTTTGCTATAAGACTGGGGGGAACTATGGAAAAGGGGCGGGGTGCAAAGGAGACTGTTAGAGTATGGGAGAGCTGGAGGGCTGCAAGACATCAGGAATTATGAAGAGGAAAAATTGCAGGAAAAAAGGAAATGTACTTTACTTAGATCCTATAGAACTCTAGAAATGCATCAAATATGACTTGACAAGAAGATTGAATTGAAGAAATTACAGTCTGAGTGTTCAAATAAGGAAGTTTGGACAATTTTTTACCTATTTTTTAAGCCAATTCTATTCATGTGTTTCAGCTTCTGTTCTGTTATATGGTGCCATTTTGAGGAGTTTTCACATTTCAAAAGATATAATATTTAGTCTTGGATAGCTAATTGCCTTGGCATTGATCTAAAACCCACAGATTGAATTGCAATACTGATTTGAAAAGTCATAAAAGTCATTTACTCTACTTAATGTGCAGTAATTTAGCTTTTTTTTTAAAAAAACATCATATGCTCCATTTAATTTAGCTTGGTCAAAATAAAGTTGATACCGTAAGTAAGAGCTTGCAATCGATGCCATAATTTATACTCCCTCATGTGTCTACCATATAATATAAATGCACTAGAAAAACAATTAGGTATGTCAGAAAGGCAGCACGGTTTGAGCTACTACTACATCTGCTATCTATTTTTAAATGGAAGAAAAGCTTTTACCCAATGATGCTCAAATGCACCTCTATTAATAGGACCTTTCAAGGCCAAAAAGTCAGTATAGAGAGATGCACTCTGAGACAAAGGGGGAATTTTCACTGTCTTCTGAAGCCTTGGTTATTTACTATACCAAGAACGCCCTCTAATCTAGCCCAGTTCAAATCAGCATTGTTTAAAACTTAAAAATTCCCATAGCCGACACTGCCCCGGCCTTGCGGACTTCAAAAGCTGTTGTTGGGACGTTCAGCAGACTAATCACCCCACAGAGAGCAGGGGGTTGGGGTAAAGTGCCCAGGAGTCCAAGGTATTTTCTATAATGACAACAAGCCCCGGAAACACAGGCCAATGACTCCCACATGAACGGCTGCAAGGGACGCCATTCATTTACACAGTCACGTCTAATTACAGGAGGTTACTTAGAAATGATCACCCGCCATTGAGCTGTTTTGATCGCAAGACTTCAAATAAGGGAAAAGTCACCCTGTTAGAATACAGTGATAGGATCTCTAGGGGAGCGCAGCTGTTAAAGTGCAGAAACATGTGATTCATTCATCGCTGACAATTTGACTCATATGATTTTCCAACAAAGCTACTTCTGTCTTCAGGTTGTTTTGCACTAGAGTCAGATCTGTGATTAAGTCTGCAATAGTTGAGTATGATTTTTATATAATATAGTTTTTTATCTTTTTTTTTTCTTCAAAATATGGGCCTTGGGTTATGCATATTCTATGAAGAGCACAGTGCATTTAGTTTACTTTAACTTTATTGTGGCTTTTTCCTTAGATATGCAGCTATGTACATATCATTTTGGAACAGGTTTTTATCCATATATCTGGAAGCATTTCAAAGAAAAGTCTGAACATTTGAATACTATGAATACTTATTAGCTAGAGAATCTTAAAAGTAAAGTTTTAGCCTATATAAAAGCCTATATAAACATAAATAGTTGCTGTAGGGAAGGCATATGATGTGAAATATATGCACTGTAACTTCAATCCATATACACGTAATGCTCAGTATCTGCAGCTGATAATTTGCTGTCAATCCAAAAGCGAAAGCTAAAAGTTAAGAGGGCCAGTGCTCTATTTTAAAAGCTACTTCTGTCTCCAGGTTGTTTTGCACTAGAGTCAGATCTGTGATTAAGTCTGCAAAAGTTTGATTTTTATATAATATAGTTTTTATCTTTTTTTCCTTCAAAATATGGGCCTTGGGTAATGCATATTCTATGAAGAGCACAGTTCATTTAGTTTACTTGAACTTTGTGGCTTTTTCCTGAGATATGCAGCTATGTACATATCATTTTGGAACAGGTTTTTATCCATATATCTGGAAGCATTTCAAAGAAAAGTCTGAACATTTGAATACTATGAATACTTTTTAGCTAGAGAAACTTTAAAGTAAAGTTTTAGACATACCCATTGTGCTAGTCCAAAGCCTATATAAACAGAAATGGTTGCTGTAGGGAAGGCATATGATGTGAAATATATGCACTGTAACTTCAATCCATATACACGTAATGCTCAGTATCTGCAGCTGATAATTTGCTGTCAATCCAAAAGCGAAAGCTAAAAGTTAAGAGGGCCAGTGCTCTATTTTAAAAGCTATTGATGGATTCATTATGAGGCATAGGGGCTGCATTATTTTACTATTAGCCCTGGTGGAACAATGTGATGAACTCCAGATAAAGCAGTAAAAGTGTGCACGATCGCGGGAGGGTCGTTGTAATTCCCCGCACTTGTCTGCCGTGCGTTACTGTAGTCGGTTTGGAGTGATGTCATTGAGAATTCCAAGCGGAGGCCCACTTCTCCTCCATTCTCATAAAACGGCATTTCTTCAACTCAATACATATGGTCTCGGGGCTCCTTCACCCTTCCCCCTCCTCCTCCTCCACTCTCTCTCTCCTCTACTTCTGTTCTGGAGAAAAAAAAACACAAAAAGTCAAGACACTTCCAACTTGGAGAGAGGCCAAAGAGGCATCCGCAGGTCAGATACGTGCGCTTATCCAGTGCATTCCCACACAGTTGGATACAATCGGAAATTTGAACTTTCAAGTTGCAATTCCCAATGAAACAAGACAGTGGCGGATCGGAAAGAGGAAAGCGATATCTTCCTGGAAGTCTGGTTTTAGGAAGGTTTTGGGAAGAAGATACAACTCGGTATGACATCATAGCGACTTTTTTGTTTCGCTATCTGCTTGATTTGGATGCTTAACAAACCAAGGACCCAAACTCTGGCGTAGAAAGTCGAAAGAGAAAAAGAGAGTGGGGTCTGGAAACAATTACAAAAGAGTGATGTCATAGTTTTATACCAAATTAGATGGAGAGGCTGGAGGTAGCTTTGCGAACACTGCCGACATTGTGAAGGAGAAATAAAAGAAGGGCGTTTTTGGCGGTAAAATGTCAGTAACAACGGATTTAGCACACGCAGCAGCTAGTGTACTGTACTGTATTGTATAAACTTAATCACACATGATCAAAAACTAACAAAAACCTTCTTAAATTCAAATAATTTAATTGTTGAATTTTAAATATATACTCTTCTACTTTATACCAATATTTTAAAAGTTGCCAAAAGCTCTAACGAAGCGAACTTTTTGCCCTTTTATTGCCCTCCTGTTACTGATGTGTGTTTTTATTTTAAGCAGTAATTGTCATGGAACCTCTCTGGATCATAAAATGTAAGTTTTTGTTTGCTTTTTATATTTTTTGCAAACATATCCTTACTTGTCTAAATTAATCTTCTAGCGTGCATACTGACAGCAGATGTAAAAGTACTAAAACGAGTATAATTAAAGGATTCACGGCCTGCAACCCTCACTTCCTGAAGAAACTAAAATGTTGGAGTTGATTTGTTGCCTGTGGTGGTCTTGGTGTTCTTTCAAGGATCCATCAAAGACCATCAGGGAAAAGAGACTTCAAGTTCATACATACATCCCTTTCTAGTCTGTATAGAACCATCTGTATAGAGACATCTGATATGAGTTTGAGAGACCAAACATTATTGAACAAAGAGAGTTTTTTGTTTTGTTTTGAGACTGGGTGGCTATAGAACATCCCATACGAAAATCCTCTGTGTATTTATTATGCATTATACAAAGTGGCACCTGTCTCACTCCAGGCTACAAACCATTACATTTGGCCTTTAGACGTGTTTTTTGGGTGGAGTTTGTTCTCTCCAGTGTTTGCATGGTTTTTCCTTTGGTTTCTTTAGCACATTCCTGGCACATATGTTAGTCAGGTGGGGCGTGGATGAAATTATGAGTGAAAAAAATTGAATGCGGGGATGTGTTGACCGGCTTTATGCATTTTTGCCATCCAGAGCTAAAAAGCGTGGGAGGACATGACGAAACCGCCACCCTTTTTGAGCCTGTAACCACATGTTTGGGCTTTTTGCTTTGCACAACAGAAATTTTGCTTTATATAAACAAGGAATTATCTTATGCCACTGGTTCCCAAACAGCTGTATGGGGACCAAAAGAGTCCAGAGGGTTGAGGTTGAGGGTTGGACCTGGTTTGGACAGTTTAGATCTTATGCACTATGTAACTTTTCTGATGGAGGGTTGGTTGGGGTATCACTTTGCCAAGATTATTCCACAGTATGGACTTATCACCACAGAAACAAGCAAGGCAAGTTACAAGCCTGATCTGTAGAGAGGTGACCATTAAGAATGCATGTTTTTTCAAGGTTTAGCAATTTAGCTATAACCTTGGGTAATTTATTGCCATTTTTGTGGAATCTGTGGAGACAAGCATGCACCTTTAAGCTGATTAGTTAGATATATAGTTTATGTTACTGATTTACAAGATGATTAGTTAGCTCTGGTTTGGATCTGGTTTAGTTCTGATTTAGTCATAGTTGAGTCCTGGGTTAGTCCTGCACTTGTCCCAGGATATTTACAATGGTTTTGGTTAGTTCACTTGAAAAAAAAATCATTAAGTGTTTGACTGCATTCTTATTATCATTTTATATGACACATTTCCTACCATTTCTTGCCTTACACCTCTTCCCCATCTCTCCGAAGCCCCTCCCCTTACAGTTACACACTCCAACACCATTTACTGCAGCTAAAAATAGCCCCATGTGTGATGACACTGTGGTAAACACTATGAAGGGGGAGGACAGTGCACAATAATGCTCCTTAGTATTGGAGAACAGGCGCTGAATGCACTGCAGATCTCATCTCATTATCTCTTGGTGACATTACTGAAATTTAAGGTCACGTAGAAATGGGTGGGAGCCTTAGCAGCGTAATTCTGGTGGTTAGTCTTTGGGGCAATATACAAATGACAATATAAAAATACCCGCAGTGGTCAGTATGGTCTGGGAAGCGTGAGAGTGCTGCCAGATGGACAAAACAGATTGTCAAGGAAGCTATGGTGACAGTTAGATAGAGAGCGCCACCTGTTGGTTTGAAGTGACAGTGCAGATTGGTACTGGTAAAGGTCAAACATGTGGCAGTAGCGTCATTCAAAAGGGCAAAAATGTTTGTAGATGGCTGTGATTGATGTCAAAGAAAGAACAGGGCCTTCTGGGTGGGTGCTGGCTGACCGAAGGGGTGGGGGTTGGCGGTGTCAGGCTCTATTTAAAGGAGCAGTGGTTGATTTTGCACCTGTCTAAAGTAATGCAGGGGAAGTCCTGTGCACAAGTCTAGAAGTTTTAAAATAGAAAAGAGTGTTTAGTGTGGCTGACTCATGGTGGGTAATGTTTTGACATTTAGTGCAGTCAGTGTAGAAACTGTTCTGACAAGTCTTAACTGGACTTTAAATAGCACTAAATACAAAATGACCCAAAAATGACTTTAAATACAATGCTTAAAAGTAAAAAAAAAATAAACAAGAATACAACTAAGGCAAGTACGCAAAAGTAAAAAGTAAAACCTACTGATAATATTGCTACTACTTAAGAAAAAGTAAAAGTACATTTTGATATTCAGTAAATATTAAGTTAAAAACCCTAATATTACTAATACCAATACTGCTTCAACAATGAATGCTTACAATAAAAATAATTTAAAAAATAATAATAATAAATAATATTGCTTCTACTAATACTACTATAACTAATAGTACTACTACTACTACTACAACTAGTACCACTACTGCTATACTAACACTACAACGCAATTTTTGTGCAAGATGGAAACTGCTACAAAGACCTGGGAAAACATCTAACATTACAAACTTGTGACTTCCTGGATTGGTTAAGTCTGTACTTTGTTGTCACCAAAATTGTCTCCATGAATCTATCTGCATCTGCAATAATACTTTTCATTTTCACAATAAGAAAAAATAATCCCCTTGGTCTCTGAAGCAAAACATGCCATCTGCTCCAACAGCCATAGCAACCAAGATTCCCATATGAAGCATAGAGGGAAAAATGAAATTAGTCATGCAATCCAAACATAAGAGTAATAAATTCAACATAAAGAAAAAATAAGCGCCTATATTAATTCTCTTATTCCACTTTCTATGTTTGTCTGTGCTGCCTTGCAAAGTAATCAATTTGTGCCACAGGCTAAATGACATCAGTGAACTATAGGAAAATTGAATGCAAGAGCTGCCATGATAATAATTGCGGTTTCAATCAAATCCATTCAGCGCATCTGATAAACAGCCCATCTCCGACTCAGTTATTCCAATCACACACCAGATTTAATTAGCACTCGGGCATGAAGTTATGTGATAAACAAATTTGTATGTTGCGTTTGGACGATAAGGGACATATGGAAATCACGTACTATGCATTTAATTCTTACCATATACTTTGTCCTTATTTATTTGGGATTAAACAGAGTGAACTTGTAGCTTCCACCAGCTGATATCTGCAGTGTACGGGTAACAACAGCAGACTTGCCTCATCACAGATTTGACGTGTAACTTGGCGTATTGCTGTCACTTGCTTGAATATAGTTAAAGCCATAACGTGAAACATTCCTGGCTAATCCTTAACATCCCCAAGGAGACGAGTGGGTGGCAGACCCTGCATCAGAAAAGTTACAAAGTGCACTATAGAGTAATCGTGGTAAATTTCCACATTTCAAACCTTTCACTTTGGGGTGCTGGAAGCTTTTCTATCCCCTGGCTAATGAATGCGACCCTTATATCTACTATAACTCTACAGACGGCAGCATTGAGGAAGACCAGTTGGTTTAAGAAGTCCACACTGGCACAGTCATTGTTTGCATTGGCAGGCCATATAAGGCTAGTATTCTGTGTATTTCAGTCCACTAAGCCAATCTAGCACTATGGAAACCTTTTTAGTGACAACCATAAGACTGCTGAATTATTTGTTGCTGGCAAAGACAATCTGCAGATCTATTGAGGTTGTCATCTATGATTTCTGAACAGTAAAGATCATTTATTTTTGCTGCAGCTGGAAGCATCATGTGAGATGTGTTTCATTTTAATGGGGCCTCATTAGAGTGACAGTGATAGAGACATCCAGGAACCTAATGTTATTTCAGGGATTTCGAGAGCCAGAACACAGAGGAGTTTATTCACATGTGGACACGAGGAGCGCTGTCAGGACAAATGACAACATTATCACTGTATATTTCTCACTCCAGCTCATTTTATCTTTATTTTCCCAAACATTACTATAATTAAATCCTACTACTACTACTGCTGCTGTTACCACTACTACCACTACTACTACAACTCTTGGGAAACAGTGACAGGTGGTGGTAAAGGTGAGCAATTTCTATCTGAAAAGTTGGTAGTTCAAGTCCCCTTTTCAATTCAATTCAATTCAATTTCACTTTATTGTCACATGTGCATATACATACAAGATATATAGCACAGATGAAACTGCTGTCCTCTCCCATGTCAGTGCAAACATTTAAAAACATTTAAAAAAGAAGAAAAAATGTGCAAACGACAAGAAAAAAAAAAGTGCAAACCAAGTAACATTCAAATATAGACAAAACAAAACAGAAACATTTATGCCCCTTTATGCCAGTCATACTCTGGTGTCCTTGGGCAAGTCAGTTTACCTATACTGTGTAAAAGAATTATAGAAATGAATAGAAACTCTGCATAGAAAGTGCCAGCCGACCTAGGAGTTGAACCAGTCACCATGCTGCCAGAAGCCTGGAACTGGGCCTGCATGCACTAGTACTTCCAACTCTTCTTCCTTAACGACAAGGGCACTAAAGTGACATCAGCTACAGAAAAAACAAATTCACTCCGGATTAGTAATGCGATCCTGCCTTTAAATATTAATAGAACCACAGCTGAAAGGCCCTCAACAATGACGCATGTAATTAAAAAATAAATTATTGACATCTCGCTGATCCCTTCTCACAAACTGCACCGCTGCCTTCGGACACATCTGCAAAGACAAAAGACAATGAATCGCAAAAATCACCAGAATTTCCCGAAAAAGACTTTTGACAGGGGAAGCTATCAATCACGCGCACAAAAGCAGGAGGCGATAAGGCGGCCATCTTGGTGTCCCTTCCTTCCACTCTCAAAGACAACAGGGGAAGTTTTTGTACGGCGAGGGTCAGGGCAGTGCTGAGGGCTGGATTTGTGTCGACATATTCCAATGGAACAGCATATCCTGAGTGTGCAAGTTCCATTCATACCGCGTTTCCACAGACCTACGGAGGTGCAAGTCAGCAGATCGGCACAGTGGAGCAGAATATGGCGAGGTTGAAAGATTGATTGATACGTTTATGCAATAACAACATAGAAGCAGACACAATATGACCACCTTAGAATGTTTAGCTCTTAATGGGGTTATTTTAGCTTGAACTATGCATTACTTTTCCAGATGTATATGTATGAATCTTTGAATAAGCTGACTCACTGCCAAGCTAAATTTACCTATTGTTACCAAAATAACCTTAAGCAATACATTTACTATCATGAAATTGGCTTGCAAATATGAGCAGCCGTGAATAGTTGTATTCACTAGCCTAAATATGACCAGAAAGTGCCATTGACAGACCTGATGAAGATATAAGCCAATAAAAAGTTAAAAGTGTATTATGTAACTTGTTTGGTGCAAGGTACATCATCTTAATATGCAAATTTAGTTTATAAATCAAAGTTAAACACTGTGTAGAAGTCTCTATGAGGCCTACTCTTGAGACAGTGCCAAGTATTTTGATGCACACAGGGTTATAGGGTAATGTATGGATTTATTACATCATTTGACAAACTACCTGACTGGGGTGAATGCAGTTTGGTCCTATTTAATTTACACAAAACACAAGCTTATTGGACGATTTGGAAGATGCATTGGAACTCAATACGTGCACGATCCCTTCAGGGACCGGAGGCAGCCGTACATCAGCGACACAGGAAGAAGCTCGCAAAACCAGATGACCTGATTGGACGGGGCGTGAAATAAAACAAAAGGAGATGAATTCCTGTCACTTCTGAAGAATGGCTCTCAAATGTGTCGTAAATTTTTGAACTATAGCTCGGGCGCATCCTCTGAAGTTAATGTACACGCCATACAGCTTACTGCTTTATTGACTTAGAGGAAATCCAGGCTGCAAGACATCGATTTAATATTAGAAGCGGGACAATGGCTCTTTGTGTAAGCTAACGCATTGTTTAAAAGAGAAAATGGAAGTACAAGAAGTGTTTAAGAGCAACTTCTCACTCATAAGAAAACATATTGCAAATGAATCTTTACTTCCACCAAATGAACCGTGCTGCATCTGTTGAAATACATATTTTTAAGGGTAGCATATAAAGAGTACATGACAAGTAGTAAATACGTGTGCTGTACAGGTGATTATACTGAAGTAAATTATTTGGCAAAGGCATGTTGTACTGTGAAATTTGATAACATATACATAATAATGATATAAAAAAGGTGAAACAGTGTAATATTTTATCTATTTACTTTGAAATCCTGCTCTATAAGGGTTCTCACCACTCCGGCACTGTGCACCTGCAGAATAACCTGCACCAGTTTGATGTGTTAATCTTTGAGTGAAATTTAAATAAACCAGGACACATGAGAGTGTATTTTCTTCGGGTGGAGTCTGTTTTTTTTGCACACTTTGGCAGATATCTCTGATTTACTTGGCCATAATTATTCTCCTCACTCATTCTCGGAGCTTTTAATGTGAGCTTCAACACTGTAGAAGGGCTGAGGTCGGTAAATGTCAGGCAGGCAGAATTTTTCATCCGTGTGAATCTAATTTATAGGCAGAACATTTGAAATTAAATCTGACTCTCGGTGAGGTGGTAAAATGCAGAAAAGGTGTGTCCCCTTGAACTATTTGTCATAAAGCTACACACTCAATATCTACAATTTAATCCACACACTGCAGTGTTCTCTTGACGGTTATTTCACTTCAGTTCCCCAAAATGGAATAAAACTTAATCTTCATGGAAACAATCAGGTCACACCACCAAACCAAGTATTTGTGGTCAATAAAAATAACTGTAATTAAATAAATAAATGAGAAGTTTAAATAAATACTGTGAAACATTCCATGCAAATAACAAGCAGACAATAACAACTAATAAGGAAGTTACACAATTCATATAAGCAAAAAATGTCAGAACTGAAAAAAACTGAAATTGCATCAAATAATAACTACTACTGATGAAAAACTCCCATACTGAAATTCACATTCAGAATTTTTCTACTACATTTCAAGTTTTTATGGACTTATACTGACTATGGTTTGAAGTCCATTAATATCAATAGACCATACCAGCAGAATATTAGTTTACTCTACCATGAAATTGTAAGCCAGAAACACCCTGTCCCGGAACACCACACAGCCAAACATGTGACCTGTTCCAGTGTATGGATAGGGAATGTGCAATAGTACAGTACACCCTTTCTTCTCTGTATTCTCCTAACTAGTATAGTCTTTGCTTAGCTCTGTGCATCCACCAGGCCCTAATGATGGCCCACATGCACAGCCCATCCATTCTCCAAAGGTCTAATTAGAACTGCACACTGCAAACAACAATTACGGCCTCTGCTGTACCTTACAATGAGAAGACGTCAATGTGGAGTTTGACACAAAAGAAGCAGGATACAGAGGACACGTGAGAGGTAACGCATGGTGGATGTAGCGATCGAACAGTGAAGAGAGAACAGACAATCCAGCAGTTCTTTGTTGAGCTGCAGATGACACTGTGAATCAACGTGACTGTGATGTCAGGCCAGAGACAGCATGCATTGGCACACAATAAGGTTTACACAATAATCAGCCTCACTAGAGCTGTACAAATATATATGCATACACCTATAAATAATAAATACAAAAACAAGCATATGAAAAAATACATTACATAAAATGGGACAAAGCTGGACATTTGCTGAATGTTTTTTAGAATCTCTTGATCAGGAAAAAGTGCCTAAGAAGAAATCCAAAGTTTAAAAATATTGTTTTTATTAACATTGTGGTATCAAATTTGGTACTGAAATTTTGGAGATATTAGCAATATTAGCATATTATCAAATTCAAAAACTCTTCACTGTACAAACACAAGACTTGTATCAACACATTAGACTTTTGAATTCAGTAATGTAATATTGTAATCATAATCATAATCATGTTAAAAGTATTCAAAGAATTCAAAGAATCAAATTATATGTATTTCTTTATTTGTATTCAAGTATTCATAACCAGAACTGTCCTGTAGCCAAAGTTACAACAACAGCTGCGATCAACTAACCAAAACAAGTTTTATTTTTACAGTGCATCAAACCTGTCTTGGAGCCAATTCGCCACACCAAACATGCCAAATCCTGCTGTGACTCTCCACATCAACTCCAGCTATTCACATCATATTTCACAGTGCAGCACACAGAGAAACACGTCCCTACCTTTACACAGACTTCCATAGTGAAGATGGCTACTACTGTTTACAGAAGCCACCGGCCGCTCTCCTGACTGCTCTCCTCATCAGCACATTCTCGCTAAACGTCAATGGAAAATAAGCCCCTCCC
>KN501708.1:34326-47576 GCA_000787155.1 Scartelaos histophorus | reverse complement strand
CAGGTGAAAGTGTGAAATAACCACAGGTTATAGTGTTATGGAGCAGGTCAAACATGGAAAGCAGTGCCTGCACACATACAGGAGCTTTCCTCACTGGCAGCATTTTCTAAAGCTTTAACACAGTGGTCGTTTATTGGTCAAATATGTCACCATGTTTACATTTTTAATACTGAGGAGTTGTTGGTTTAACTCTTGACTTTGAACTTCAAACGAATGGTCTGAAATGAATTGTAAGTATAGTGAGTGTGCTGGTGTTATGTACATTTGTGTGATTGGTCACCCTAATCATTACTATCATCTACTTCTGTTCAATACAAGTAATTAAGCAATATGTAAAATGGGAAATATGCTGTAAAAATAAATGTATAAATCTTATTATTATAGCCTACATTGTTTTGTTTGTTATGTGCACTGTGGCCTGCCTTCTGTTGCCAACCACTGGCCTCTTTATAATTAATGAAGCACCACATGGTACCTTAGGTGTAAAATTACACTGTGGACATTGCTGCCGCTTCCTTCTTTGTGGAGTGTCTATTCCCATGAAATGTTTACAAAGAAATAAAGAACTTTTGTCAGAGTAATACCCTGTGATACCAAACTCATGCTATCCTTTGAGTCCTTAAGCCTTCACGATGAAGAGTATGCATCACCAACTGAGCCGAGCTGGGTCCAGAATGAGTTTGAAACAGACTTGGAGTCAGAGGGTAAGTGTTATTTCTCCATTTAAATTGACATTTTAAATGTTTAGTTATTAGCAGCAGTGGCTTGGAACATTTGTCCCAAACTGAACAAACTGAAAAGGTTGGTGCTTGGTGGTTCAGTATCTGCTCAGATCAATAGTTAGGCTTAGGCCAGACACTTAAACATCTTCTATGTGTGCGATATTAGTAAATCCTGGTAGTAATGGGAGAGGTCACTGGCACAGGGGCCACCTGACAGCCCCAGGTCACCTGTGACTGCAGGATATTGTAGCAAGTACATTAATGCGGATAAAACATGTTATAATAACACCAGTACTCATGGATAGAAAATGAAGATGAGCATAAGGAAATGAAAACTGCTGAAGTGTACCTGGAGGCCTGCACACTGCTGGGGGTGGTGCCAGTCTCTTACTTTTTGAGAAATCTTGGCTCCACCACGGTGAACCTGAGCCACTATGGACTGGGACCTATGGGCTGTAAGGCCATTGCTGTTGCTCTTGTGGTGAGTTTCTAACAGTTAAATAAGTTATATCTTAAATCCCTAATAAATGTTTACACACATACACAAACCTGTTTCAGACTGACATGCAGATCAACAAACTGGAGTTGGCTGACAATGGCATATGTGCAGAAGGAGCTAAATTCGTGGTGGAGATGCTGAGGGCTAATTTTACTATTCAACATTTGGTATGTAGTGCACAGAGCTGCCACTAGAGGTCACCGTAGCACTTCAGACACCATCACTCTCCTCTGCCCCAGGATTTATCTCGCAACAGTCTGCTGAGCACGGGAGCGGAATATGTGGCAAACTTGTTACTGGACAATATCTCTCTGAAATCTATAAAACTGTCAGGTAAATTTTATGTTCCCATTAACATCTCTGGGTCTGTATGATACTCAACCTTTTTTTCATTAGGAAATGGTTTTATCGATGAGGATGGCAAATATTTTGCAGATGCTTTAGCAGTAAGTTATTGCCTGTAATATAGGCCTATTATTATGAATGAAATACTAAATCATCCCTTTTTAAACTCAGAATAACTCCAGGATGAAGGAGCTGGATCTGAGCCACAATGAGTTCTGTGGAAAAGGAGGAGAGCATCTGGGACATCTTTTGGGTAATGGCAATTTGCTGTTCAATCCAAAATACAGGACATGTACATGGATTGAACAATTTCTCTATGACTATTTTTAGCAACCAATGAGGGACTTGAAGTGCTGGATCTAAGTTGGAACTACCTTCGAATGAAAGGAGCTGTGGCCCTTTCTGCAGGGCTAAAGGTGAGGGAGTCCTGCTGATTCCTAAAATATTAAATAAATAAAGTAAGCACTTTGTATTGTAATGTTTTTGGGGGGGTTTTTTTGTAATTTTTGGGGCCAGATATCAGTGTGCAGGACAAGATAAACAAGTTCTTATCCAGCCAAATGCATAATATATGCAGTATAAATAGGCCTTAGCCCCCTGATTGGATGGATTTTTGCCATGAAAACATACATTTTTCCAATTTATTTTACTAAAATACAATATGAAAAAAACCAACCCAACCTTCATTCATATTTGTCATTGACGCTCAATGGAAGGGACTGATGTCTGTGTTAATATGCCCATGCCCGGTTCTAATACTTATTCTATTTTCTTCTATTTTCAGGTGAACATGATGCTGAAACATCTCGACCTGTCATGGAACGGTTTTGGAAATGAAGGCGCTCTGGCCATGGGAGAAGCTCTCAAATTCAATAACACCTTGGTTCACCTCAACCTAAACAACAACCGTCTGACAAATGAGGGAGTGGGCATGCTCTGCAAAGGTCTGGAGTTCAATGACACGCTGCAGGTTCTTCTGGTGGGTTGGCTCTACAGTGGACATACATCATCATTATAGCTGTGGATCCACCATATTACAACATTATGACATGTTTCCACCAACAGCTGTCCTACAACTCTATAACAGTAGAGGGAGCACTTGCCTTGGTCAATGTAGTGAAGCACTCTCCAAGAAGCGCTCTGGAGGAGATCAACATAAGTGTAAGTCAAAACTGAAATAAAACAGGGTATGAAATAAGGCTGCGTGACATTGCAATACATGTTTAAAAACATGTATTGCAATGTTTTAACAACTCTAGAACATTAGCATTTGACTAAAAGATGTATTGATGAACCCCATAAATCCCATGCTTTCCAGAACATGTTTGTCGAGGTCTAATTTTCTACTCAAAGGCAGGATTTTTGAGTAGGACTTTCTATTATTTAAAGTCCAACCTTTGCAATGTGATAATTGCAGCAACATGTAATTGTGATTTCAATTTGATTTCAATTCATTGTGATAATAAGCAAGAATTATAATTATTGTATGCAGTATGTGCAGAAACAATTTAGATGAAAACAGTTTTTTCTGTGATACTGCAGAACGTGCTTGTTAATGAGAACTTTGTACATCTGCTGGAGGCGACATGCCAGGAGCACCCCAGTCTGGATGTGCAGTATGGGGGGGTTGGAGGCTTTATTGCAAAGAAGCCTCCAAAACGAGTAGACCCCATGAAAGTCATCCAGGTTTGCTTTCATATACTACATGTTTCATCTCCGTATAGTTTGTAATCCTACCCTATGGTCATTTTATCATCTCTCTTCTTTTAAATGTTTCTTTAAGGATTATTTGGATGAGCGCAAGCTGCGCCTTTGGGATTTCTTTCGGAACATTGACAAAGATGGCACCATGAGGGTTCCTGTAGCGGAGTTCAGGAAGGCTGTGCAAGTTTGTGATTTCATGTTTTTCTGTAAATTTTTAATTTCAAACAATTAATATTCATATCCTATTTTTGTATCGATCCAGCAATCCACCATTCCTTTGGATCGGTACCAGATAGAGGAGCTGATTCAGAGGCTTGACCGTGACAAAACAGGGGTTGTAGACTACAGGTGAGGAGCCAGAATATACCAGGGCAGTGATTGAATAAAGAGGACAGTAGTGCGGAGAAGCTTTTCAAACCTTTCAGTGTCTCTTCATGTACGTGACCCAAACTGTACTCATAAGACGGGGTACTCATGGACGGGGTCTGGAGAAATAAAGAACAGTGTGTTTGGTCTCACAGGTATTTCAAACTCCTCCCCTGTACACTTGGCAGTACAGTCATTTTTGAGCAGAGAGCTGCAAATCTACTGCCGAGACAAAGCTATTAAAACACTATATACACCGTGAAGAAGCAAAAAAATGTAGAGTAAAATATTTTAAGCATCTATTTAATTTTTACTCAAGACATGCATATGACCAAGGAACTTACTGCCCACTTTATTTTTAAATATTATTACTGAGCCAAACATTTTTTTGTTATGGAGATAAAGATCAATGCAACTAAATATAATTAAAGTGCTCATGAGAGGCTGGACTACTCATTTTACAGAAAGACAGAGAGAGTGAGAGAGAGTATAAGAATATAAGAGAACACTTTTATTTTGCTGAAATAATGTTAAACTTATCTGAAAAAGTGTGTTTCTTTTGTGTAAATTGTGTCGAACCTGTGTGATGTCATCAATATGAAACTGTCTCTACTTCCTGTAATATTCAACATATTTTTCAACTTCTTAAATTGCTTCTTCATTTGTGTAAATCTATAATTTTTTATCTACAACAGGTATTATGGCACCAAATTGAATCATCAAACCCTGTCATAGGCACTTTAAGTATGGATATTTATCGGGCAACTATTAACTCATGTCTCTTCCTTTACTTTTGCAGGGGCCTGGCCGACACGAGGAAACAAATGATGAGGGACCACCGACGCCACCTGAAGAAGGTTGAATCCAGGCAGAAGAAGGAGAAGCAGAAGAGCGACCGCATCCTGAAGACCTTCCAGACGGCGGTGGAGGCGGTCACCCCACATGGCTCTATGGTCATGTCCCCAAGCACGGGCAAAGAGGACCCCGGCGGCCCCCAGCCCTTCTCCGCTACCCCCCTCAGCTCCTGGCACCACATCGCCATGTCCCACAGCAGCCGTTACCTCAGCAACGACCATGTGCACCTGCCCATGCTTGGGAGCAGCACCCACTATAGGCCCACCAGCTCCCCCGCCATGAGGTCCTACTCCCAGCCCAACCTGCTGGACGAGTCTCCGCAAATGTCCCGGGGGAAATCCATCTCTGCTCAGGGCGCTCGCTCAGACCCCGAGATGAGCCGGCACTCCACCCTCACCAGGTCCAGACCGGCGCTAAACCCCAAACCTCCAGAGGGTAAAACTAAGAAGAAAGGCAAGAAGAAGAAAGTCAAGAAGCGTGTTGATAAAGACACTAAGAAGCCAACACAGCTGACAAAGTAACTACAGGGAAATATGGGTACATTTCATTACAACTCCTACAATATGGTATTCTTATAGTAAAATTATAATATTTGTAATTCATTATAATACACTTCTCACTGATGAGTAAAGTACTGTAATTGTGATGCATTCTGATGTGAGGCTGTATTGAATTTAGAGGAAGCAATAATAATAGATCTATAATGTAAAAGACCACACATAACACACAGACAATAAATAAATAAATCTTTGTCAATGTTTTCTCATTTTGGAGTGGGTTTTGAAAAGGTAAAGTTCTTATAATCTGTGAGTGAGCACTCTTCATCATCGCCTTCATCATCTTCGTTCCATATGTTCTGGTTGGATTGAGTGCTGTGCTTTATTCCAGTATAACCACAGGAAGAAGATCACATAAGCCTATATTACAATCATAACTATGGGAAATTGTACATGTTAAACAGTGTCTAGATGTTTTATATTAATATCCTTGAATAGCCCAATCAGATTAGTTAGAGGAGATAGGGGGTAGATGAAAATGGATATTTTTCTGACCACTCAAGTCTACTTTTTGATTTCACATCTATCTACCTATATAAGCTGTATATGTGAAACAGCCAGTGGGAGAGTCCAGTAGAGGCTGGAGCTATGCACATATAGAACACGCACTGCTGAGTAGGTCTCACCATAAACCATAAACCCTGGTAATAACATTATGCAGGATGACCATATATTTAATGACTTATGGACTATGACAGATGCTTACCCGTCTCATCTCTCTCAAGTGCTGGAATTTATGAATTGTTTGCTAATTTGCACACTTTTTAAGAGCCTATTTGAATAGTCCTGAGAACAGAACAGGTGGAAGTAGGTGTAGCTTTACTAGGTCTCTATATAATCCCTCCTGCTGTCATAGTTACTTCATTCATCTCAGACCACAGCAGAATGATTGGCACTCTGTACTTCCTGGCTCTGCTCAGCTCCACTCTGGCCTGGGGGGTTTGTATGGCGCCTCTTGGATCCATCAAATTACCTTTTTTTTTCTTTCTTTTCTTTGTAGTTGACCTCTTTTATGTCATGCCTTCTTAGGGTGCAGATGTTTGGAGCGGGATAGATACCAGCAATGGCACTGGAGACGGCGTTGGACGTTGTACCTGTGATGCCTTCCTCCCCAGCACTACTTTCCCCATCAAAGACCTGATTGTGGTAGAAGAAACAGCAGTGGAGATCTCCCGTAGTGTAGAGCTGGAGATAGCAAAGGTATATATTTAGACATACCGTAAACTAGGCATGAACATTTTTATATTTTTAGTAGTTAGGTCCTGTTCAAAGTAGGGTTGTCCAAAGTATAGAAGAACATGTTTGTAGAGGTATAAATTGCAAAGTTCACAGGTTTTCTATTTGCAACCGTTCAAATTCAGAGTTTGATTTGATGGAGATATTTCTTCTCTAAACAAGTAATGTTTCACGTTTTAGCTGGAGGAGTACACACTGAAACTGACAGCTTATGCAGAGAAAATTGTACAACTGACAGTTAAAGTTGAAATTATGGAGAAGAACCCAGACGACTACAATGATGCAGACCTGGAGGGCGTCAGGGTGGAGATTAAACAAGTGGAGGCTTTGATTCAAGAACTTCAGCTTTCCATCAAAAGTTCAACCACTGTGTTTGAGTCTCTAAAAGTACAAGTAAGTTTACAGTCAACTGTTCTATTACATTTTCAAAGTGAAGATCGTTTTAATGTTTAATTGCAGATAACAGCCATGGTGACCACACTTGACCAACTGGAGAAAACCTACGACAAAACCTTGGTGCTCGCGACAAGGCGCGAATATATTGAGATCCAGTTAAAGCTTGAGGAGTGCGAAAAACGCCATGAAGAATTGTTTAATCCCAACATCGGTAAACTTCTTCTAATAAAATCTTCAAGTTGGTTTTAGGTGATTCTTAACAACGCTTTTTATCTTGCAGGTTCTTGCGCACATTCTGGTATTATCAAAGTTGGCCAGCCCGTTATCAGTCAGCTCAATGCTCATCTTAATGCTGGCTATAAATATGGAGGTTGGGGCAAAGACTCTAAACCAATCCCAGATCGGGAGTCCATGTACTGGTATTCTGGTTACTCTTCAGCATCCATCCATGATATCAGATTCTACACCAACTACAAAAACCTCATTCTTAGGAACCCCTTCTTGCATCGAACCTTAACCAGTGGTTGGGCAGGCACAGGGAATAACTTTATAGTAAGAGAAAACTGTCTGTACTATCAAATCAACTCTCCATTTGGGTTGGCTAAGCTTAACTTGACCTCAGGCACATATCACTCTAGAGTTATCGCCGGTGTCAGCTCGAGTTTCTCTTACAGCAACTCTCCAAATCAGAATTTTGACTTCTCAGCAGATGAAACTGGTCTGTACGTGACTTATGCTAAAGATGAAACAAAAGGGAGAATGGTCATAGCTAGAATCAATGAAGGTTCTTTTGGGATAGAGGAGGAATGGCCCACTAGTGTGTACAAACCAGGAGTGAGCAACGCCTTTATGGTGTGTGGGATTCTGTATGCAGTTAAAACTGTCGATATTCATACTGAGCATATTTTCTACATGTACGACACCAAAACCAAGCAGGAGTACCATGTCAATGTTCCCTTTGAGAGGTTCCAGGATAAGTACTCCAACCTGGACTACAACCCCACTGACCAGAAGCTCTACATGTATAATGACGGCTACTACGTCAGCTACCACCTCTGGTTCAACCAAACAGTTCCTGCCACTGTGCAGTCCACATTTAACCAGAATTCCCCAAATGGCACTGAGAATGTCATGTGATGATGTTTTAAATGAGTCTTTATTGTAATCATAAATGATTTTATTTTGTTTGCAACCAATAATTAATAAATCAACTTCAGCATCATGTGTTAGTCCTGTGTGTTTTTGCGAGCTCGTCATTCATCATATATTATGTAGGTATTTTATCTCCAGAATTATTACAGATAGAATGTTTTTTATTCATAAAGTAATGTGAATCTGCGGATTGATGAGCAGCAGCCATAATAATGGCCAGGGTAACACATGCTTGTATGACTGCTAATTTAACATTTCACATTATGGTCAGATATGTTTTATTCAAACCTTTAATATATACAATATATAAATATTATAACAGATCTATATGCATATGAAGGGCCAGACAGTGTTTCCCTGTGGCAAACTCACACCCTTTTTGTTTAATGAACAAATTAGCTTACGAACTGATATAACAAAAAGAGTGTTACTGTTCAACTAGACCTCGTCTCTAATTCATTATCAGGACATTAAATGCATCTCTACTGGAATGTAATGGAGTTAGCTACTAAACTGAAGTCAAGTTCAATCCTGTTTTTAACGTCACGCATCCTCTCTCCCTTTATAGGCGTGAGATTTATCCATTTTTTCCCAACTAATCAACCAGAACCAGAATCTATGAATTTTGGGATCACAGTCTCATCAGTGCATATTAGTGAAGCTCTTTAATTAATTCAGAATAAACTTATGTGTAATACATTCCAAATCATATAGTTTACAACACAGTCTTCTACCTCACAAGATATGGAAATATGAAATACTTGATATACCTCTTATTGGCTATATAATTATTAAATGACATGCATAAACCACTATTTTAGACTGGCGGCACGGTGGCTGAGTGGCAACACTCAGGCCTCACAGCAAGAAGGTTACGGGTTTGATCCCCGGGTCACCAGGGCCTTTCTGTGTGGAGTTTGCATGTTTCCTCCCCGTGTCTGGATGGGTTTCGTTTTAGGTACTCCAGTTTCTCCCATCAACCAAAAACATGCAACTCCCTATGAACAGTTTACAATCAGGGACCGTTGACCGTCAGTTCCTCCCTCCTGCAGAGGGGTTCATAGGGTGTGGGTCTGGTGCACAGAGTAATGGGCAGACCCAGTCGGATTAAGCAAGAGAAAATGGATGGATGATATTTTTACTAATTCACTTAAACTTCTTAACTTTCTACCTTTCTTTTTCATTTGAGAGACTTTTAATGCATGTGAAAACTCTTTCATTTAATGTCTTTTTATTGTCTTATAATCCTTCGACAGCAGAGACAGCCTGCATCGTATTTGCCCAGGTGATACCTTTCTCAACCTCACCACTATTTGAGTTCGAACCAGGATTCAACAAGGATTCTATAAACAAACGCAAACACAGTATGGGACGTGTTAACTATGGGAAGACGAAATCTGCGTAAGACCTGTCTGATAAGAGATGTCTTTAAAAACCCAAGGCTGAGAACAGCTGAACAGTTAAACAGTAGAACAGTGAGTCAAGATGTTTTGTGTTCTGCTGCTGCTCCTGGTCAGCCCTGCTCTGGCCTGGATTGTAAGCAACTCCAATGACATATTACAGTAAGCTTTATTAATGAATGCACTTAAGTCAATTTACCTTTTCAGCCCATAGGTGACTGGGAATCTGGTAACGTGACTGCATCTGAGGGTGATTCTGGTAGGTGCGTCTGTCATGTCTTTCTCCCGGACACCGCATTTCCAGCTGATCGTGTGGAGCACATGCAACAAATCAGCAAAGACATGAGCATTGAAGTGAAAATACAAATGAACACGGTAAGATTTTGACAACAAAGAACTTTAAAATGTCATAATTTGTTTTACTAAATTGGTGTCATATTTCTTAAGCTGGTGTCCTATGAAGCCAAGCTGGAGGTGTACTTGAAGGACCTGTCACAGCTCACTCAGAGAATAACCATGCTAGAGAGCAATACAGACAAATACATCAAACTTGACTTTGAGCTGCTCCGAATTGAGCTCAGAGAGTTTGAAGCTCTCGTGTTCCAGCTTAAGGAGTCCCTGAATGTCTCATCACCGCTCTTTGACAGTTTGTACTCAGAGGTGACAGCAGATACTTTCATTTGGTATAATACTGTATAGTCATAGGAAAGGCGCAGAAGTAATGTACAATTTTTAACATTGTTTTAGATTCATAACATGACTATGATTGTGAACCAACTGGAGTCCTATGACAAGAGCAACCTGGAGGTGATCCGCATTGAGTTTGCCAAGCTGCAGAAGAAGCTAGAGGATTGTCAACAGGATCAGAACTTCAAACCAGATATTGGTAAGGGAAAAATATAATACCATTTTCTGTCAGTATAAAAAATGTATGTGATGTAATACGGAGCATATTTCAAAATCTCATTTAGGCAACTGCAATGGCACAGGAATCATGAGCTTGAGCAAGCCTCATGTCATCCAGCTGAACGCTCACTTATCTGGTAGTTATGTGTATGGAGGGTGGGCCAAAGACTCCAAGCCACTGCGGGGTTATGAGTCCATGTATGTGTACGGAGCACACAGCACCACAGCGCTCTATGACTTCTTCCTCTACAGCAACTACGATAAACTGATTCTTAGGGCAGCATTGAAACAGAATCACCTGCCCGATGGATGGATAGGCCTTGGTGACAATTTTGCAGTTCGTGATCACAGCATATATTACCAGCGAAGCACAAATGAAATGTGTAAACTCAATATAACCACGACCAGATACGACTACCGAGTTATTTCTGAGGCGAGCAGGAGTTTTTCTTACAGTTACTCCCCAAATCAACACCTCGACTTTGCAGGTGATGAAAATGGATTTTGGGTAATTTATGCTTCAGATGCGAGCAGGGGGAAGCTCATTGTGGCTAAGATAGACGAGAAGGCCTTTGGCGTTGTGAATAAGTGGACAACAGATGTGTACAAACAGTTGGCTGGTAATGCCTTCATGGCCTGTGGAGTGATGTATGCCACAAGGTCAGTAGATCTGACCACAGAGGAGATCTTCTACTCTCTTGACACGAGAACCGGAGAGGAGAGACACCTCAGCATCCCCTTCCAGAAGTTCCAGGAGAAGTACAGCTACCTGGACTACAACCCCACTGACCAGAAGCTCTACATGTACAACAATGGCTACTATGTGTCCTACAATGTCAAGTTTAACTGAATTATAACTATAACCTTTTAATTATGATTTGTTGTGTTTTTGATTGATGCAACTGATCTCTTCGGTTCATGACACGTGCAGTTTATGGACAGTTCCATATTTTCCTGAATAAATCAAACTGAAGCATCTCATTTTGACTTTTTCTTACATGCAGCCATTGAAATGTGAAGGTTGCCCAAAATATAGCAAGGTTTTCAGGTTCTTATTATATTTTTCAAAAGCCAAAGAGTCCAATAAAACATATAGAAAATCCCTTAAATATGTTGCTGAAATAAATAAATATGATCTGGCTCAATGTCAAAAACTATATTTGTTTCTTTAACCCATTGCTTTTTTACTGAGATGTGATGTTGAAGGTAAAAAAGAAAAAGAAAAAAAAAGCATATCACGTCATCTCAAGTACATCTAATTTGTATAACTGGACAATTATAATTTTAATATAATAATTTAAATGAATATAATACTTTATTTTTCAATTTACATGTATTTTATATATCTATATCTATTTTTTTTTGATCTTGTGTGTAAAAAATAAATAAATAAATAAATAAATAAATCATCCCCCAATGCTCACCCACTTGAGCCCCTCCTCCTGCTTGCCCCAGTCAGCTGGCCTTCCTCTGGGGTTGGCACTTCTCTTTGTGCTGATGTAGGAGCTGGCTCTGTCTGGTACTGGGCTGCAGCTCCTAGTATCTTTACGCACATATTTTATTGAATCATCACAGCAGACAGCAATAACACAGACAATATTATCATGTGAATGCAGTGACCATTTCTCTGCTCAGGGAATGACAATGAGTCTCTAAAGCTCATACAGAAAAATAGCTCTGTCTCTTTAAGTGAGGCAGCATCTGCTTGGATCAGGGATGAGAGAGGGGGAAGTGGTGCCTGTGAGAAATGGTACCCTGGAGTGACATCACGCTCAGCCAATGGGAGGCCTGCATTGGGCAGACTCCACCTCTTCCTGTGCCTGGGATGAGGCTAAGTGTGTGTGTTGCTGATGCTGCTGCTGGGCGGAGGACATGGCCTCACATAAGGTACTCTATCTGTTCATCTCTATCTCTTCATATCTATCAGCTAAGCATGTTTCTGCTCAATGCTTAGCTAGCATGTACTATAAAAAAGGGAGAGGGATAGTGAGGGAGGACACTAGAAGAGTCACTGTCTTTCATAACACTCCTTAAGGATGTCGCCACCATGGCTGGTCCCAGCAGTGTGTGTGCTGCTGGTGTCTTATTATGGTGGGGGGCAGATAGAAGAGAACACATACTAATTCAAAGGAAAAACAGTGAGGAAGACAGGGCTAGAACTGCAAAATGTATGTTCAAAAGCCTTTATTTAAGAAACAAAGCAACATAATTACAGCCATAATGACAAGCTGCTGTGCTATTGTTGTTCACATTTTTAGGCCACATTTGTAATGATTGTAACACAATAAAGAAAACCAGTTAATCAGTCGCCAAAGTTCTGCTTCCTTGTTCACTCCAAACTGAAACCAAAACAACACAGTACACGTCTGCATCAGTCAGTTTGTTACCTCTTTGCTCCCCAGATGAAGATGCCTTGCCACTCTCAGGTGAGCCTTTTGGTCAAGTCCAGACATCCACTGACCCTGGAATCAACGAGAAGAAATGAGCCGAGCTGTTGATACAAGCAGCACTCAAAGGTGACGATTCGTTGTCTGATTCTCGTAACTCTTACTTGAATGTTTACACGTGTCCTATTGTTTGTGCCGTGTCAAGGCCTAGGAGGACCTGGTCCAGTCCAAACCGAGGCAGCGATGGCAAAGAGGGATTATCTGGTGGAGGCGGCCAAACAGATCCACATGGCCCTGGACAGTGAGGTGAACGAGGACTACGAGGCAGCTTTCAGTTACTATAAGAATGGAGTGGATCTACTCCTGAATGGGGTCCAGTGTAAGTGAATCCCATGTGCTTTGTGGGGATAACTAAAATCTGTATTATCATTATCACTGAAATTTCCCCTAACAAAGGCATATCTTATCTTATCATCACACTAATGGAGAAATACTGCACTGTGCAAAGAATTCCTAAAAAAATAGAAGTGACTAAATATAATGGTCACAAAAAGTTAGCTACATATTGATTTCTTCTTTTACACGAGCGATCTATTTAGTTTTAATCCAAGCTATGTGTGTGAGCCAAAAAGGGAGGTGTTCAAGAAGCACATTCAAAACATGTGACTCTAACGTGTGCACCAAAATAAAACAAAATAAGGAAGTGAAGAAGCAAAAGGTTACAC
>KN501708.1:15712-32706 GCA_000787155.1 Scartelaos histophorus | reverse complement strand
AAATACCACAACTTTTTTTTTAACTTGTACATACAGTTGTATAGTTGTGCCTTATTTGATATCTCTCTCATGCAATTTTGCTACATATTTTGAATTTAATATTATCATTTTATTGTTGCTCTTTTTTATTATATTATATTGTGATGTGTGAGCTACTGTGTTCAACTCATTTCCCTTGTGGAGCTATAAAGTTTGTCTAAGTCAAATACTACACTTAAAATTGTGATACGTTTTTAATATCAATATGTCCATAAAATATTTCATTTTAGGTGGGAGGCTCTTCTCCAAACTGCACAAGCTTCGACACGAGAAGGCCAAGGAGCACCCTGAATGCAACTCCCCCACGCAACACCAAACCAGGATGAAAACCAGTCACACTTCACCTTCCATCAGCACCAACTACCAGCACAAACACAGCAGGGGGCAGGACGGGAGGGCATCGCACTCCCCGAGCACCGACCCCACGGAGGCAGACTTCTTGCACAGGGTAGACAACTGCCGCACCCACTCCTACATCGAAGAGACCGGTTGCTTGCAAAACACCCGCTCCTCATTTTTCTCTAACCTAGACCGCTTGTCCTTGCATTCGGGCCCTTCCAAGACTCAGCTCAGCGCTCACATCCACCCACCTGCCCCGAGTTTATGTTTGCAGTCTGGCGAATCTCAGGAAAAGCTCGCTCTTCCTCTCTCCTGCGCACGCATCAACCAGGCTCTCGATGTCATGTCAGGGCTGCATAAAAAAAAGGCAGGGACGGGTCTCATAGAGTGCAGTTCGGATTTTGAAACTGCGTGGAAAGCGACAGAAAAAAGTGGAGATGCAGCGAACCTTTATTCAGTGGCGGACAGTGCGATAAATTCTTCCCCAAAATCTGGAAACAGTGAGAGTACCCCTGCCATTTTGTACCTTCCACTCCACTGCCAAACTCAGATGCATGGTAGAGCAGCATGGGATACCACAAATTGTGAGCAAGGATCTTTTTTAGGTGATAGCAATACAGAACAACACAGCAATGATAAGAACAGCCCCACCCCTGATGAAAAGAATGGGATGGTAGTGATCCAAAGTACAGATCGAGCAGTTTTTTCAGAATATACAGATTCCAAAATAACACTGGACACTTCCTGGACTTCTGCCTCCTTCTGTAATAGTATGGATGGCAAACGGTCAATTTTGGATTTGGCCAAAAAGGAAGCTGAAAAGAAATCGGGCACTGAGGAGGCCAAGGGAGCACCGGTTTCAGGTTGGTCCTGGTTTGGGAGTGCACAGTACAAGAAAAGAGAAACGCTGAAATCAGACAGCTCAGATGGATGCGGAGAAGATCAGATCATTGAGGTGGATGGATGGTGTCACTTACCTCGAATAGCAATGAACATGTCCAAGCCGGAAAAAGCCGCAGCAGCAGCAGCAGCAGCAACACATTGTTGGGGGCTTCCAGAGGCTGAAGTTCGGGTGTGGGGGGCACAGATCCTGCTGGCCCTGGAGAGTCTGCACGAGCAAGGCATTATCTGTAAAGATCTCAACCCCAGGAATGTTCTCCTCACTTCTAATGGTGAGTACAAGTGTGCAAGAGCTACATTGGGCCATTTATATGGGATGCATGATCATTTGGTACACTCTTCTTTTTATGATGATTCTGTAAACAATCAATGATTCAATGCTCTTCTGTTTCCATTTAAACTCACTAATCTGCTGTAACCGTTTAATTATTTTTACAAGTGTAAAAATTTAGCTAATAGTCCCCACTTTTTAACTCTATAGTTCTGCTGACTTACAGGAAAGGTGTGTTTGACATTTTTTGGTCAGTGGAGTGAAGTCCAGACAGAAATATGCTCTAAAGCCATGGAGCAGATGTACTGTGCACCAGGTAAAATCTTCAAGAGGTCTCCTTGTTTTCAGTGCCCTCTAGTGGCAAATACAAATGATTGAGAAAACAAATTTTACGTTTGATAATGCATTAATAATTTCTAACTCATTTCTACAGAAATTGGAGGTGTGTCAAGAGTCACGGAGTCGTGCGATTGGTGGAGCCTGGGGGCTTTGTTGTTTGAGCTCCTAACAGGAATGGTATGCAATCATTTCAAATCCAACTTGAATGAGTTCTAGTTGTAAAATCGCGTCGCTGCTTTCTGTGTTATTACACTCCCACATTACAAAGTGTACCTCTGTTGTGCAGCCTCTGTGGCAGTTGCATCCCGCGGGAATCCACTCTCACACACAGCTGCTGATCCCAGAGCACCTGAGCGCCGCGGCCGCGTCTCTGCTCACTGAAGTCAGTATCCGGCTCCATCTACACTATGGACAGTTCATTTGGCCAGTGTTTTTTTTTTTTTAAAGCACAAAGAAATGTACTCTGTTGTGTTGCAGTTGCTTCAGCATGATGCTGGATATCGTCTGGGCTCGGGAGGTGGAGGTGTCAGCGACATCAAGTGTCATCCGTTCTTTAGCGCCATCTCCTGGAAGGCTTTAAGCTGCTAGAAGAGCAGGGCACTGGACTATCAAACTATCAAACCACGAGTGCAACATTGACAGCGCGTGTCATGTGGAGCGCATGAAGGCAAAGGACATGCAGATTGTTTTGTGCTTCCAAAATGGAAATCAGAAAATAAAGACATACAAATTATGCTTTGACCTTTTTCTCAAAAATAGCAGTTAAATTGTTGAAAGATGGATCATGCCATTTTCTGTTAACCGGAAGCTTATACATAAAAAAATAGATGACATACAAAAATGTATGTTAGCATGTTAGTGACTTTGTGACCTAAAATACAGGTTGTGAATAAGGTCGAGAATGATAGAGATGTGAATTGCTGGTAAAATGTTTTCCTTTTTGTACAACACAATTCACCAAATTAATTTAAAGTTCCAGTTCATTAATGCAAATTTTATTTTTAAAAGTTTCTTTTAAATAATCTTTTACACAGCATTTCATTATAATGAAATACATGGCATAAACATCTCTTGCTCACTTTGGACATTGTGTATTTCACCCAGTGCTAGTTAAAACAATACAATGCAGTTAACCTTGCCATCAACTTAGAAATATACTGACATTTTGAGTTGTATATAGAAAACAAAAAGGTATAGTACAAGTAATAGCTTTTGATCTTAAGACCAGCACCAATTAAACTGCCAAACCCAAGCAGTGCATCGCTACCCCTGCAAGCCTTTAAAATGTCCATTGCACTTCCCAACTGTTAACTAAAATCCCTTTCTAGTGGCTTATTACAACAACTGCAGTCAGTAAAGTTCACTGGGTGAGTTGGCCATTGTCTATTGTTGTGGTTGTTTGGTTGGTGATTTAAATTTTACATGTCAAGAAGAAGCACCCGGGGGTCCTCTACCACAGACTTGATCTTCCGCAAGAAAGTGACTGCCTCTCGTCCATCAATGAGACGATGGTCATACGTCAGAGCAACGTACATCATGGGACGGATCTCCACCTGGACCAAAAGACACTCATATTTAAAAGCTGGACATGGGTCACGGTTAATGTTAAAATGCTCTTTCACCTTTCCACCAACTGCAACAGGCCTTTCAAAGATGCCATGCATGCCCAAAATGGCAGACTGAGGTGGATTAATAATAGGTGTCCCAAACATGGATCCAAAAACACCACCATTGCTAATGGTGAAAGTTCCTCCATCCATGTCTTCAACAGCAAGCTCATTTTTACGTGCCTGCAAAAGTAAGATTTACAATATTAATTCAAAACTTTCAAAACACACATATATAACACACACACACACACACACACACACACACACACACACACACACACACACACACACACACACTTTACCTTTTCTCCCAACAAATTGATGGCTTTTTCAATGTCGGCAAAGTTCATCCCCTCAACATTTCGAATAACTGGGACCACCAGACCCTGCCAGCAGTCAATTTTAGCAAGTCATACACTATTGCATTAAAACTATGTACATTAAATTTGACATGATTTCCAAGTTTTACCTTTGGTGTTGCCACAGCAACACTGATGTCCACATAATCCCTGTACACAATTTCCTTAGTTGTGTCATCAATAACTAGAAACAAAAATATTGGTGAAGTGTCTTGCTTCCATTACAATGCATAGTGCAAAGCATGCATCAACATGGAGTCACAAGCAAATAAAAGTTGTTAAAGCCACAAACATTTTTAGATTCTTGATAACCAAGTAATGGAGAAAACCTCCTTTAGTGGTTTGAAAAAATAGGGCAGGGTGTAAGGAGGCTAGTACACAAGCTGGCATGGTTTTGAGGTTTGGAAATGAAACATATGTCTTTCTTTACCACATATCTTTATATAGTGACTTGATACTAGCTCATGCAAAGACAGAGACATGGCCCACACCACTAAAGTGGGTTTCCACTGTCCTTAAAGGTTACATTTATACCGGCATTGACAGCAGGTTGGTCACTGAGGGCATAGGCAGCTGCTTTCACAAATGCAGACATGAAGCCCAGTTTGATGTTGTGCTTTTTCAGAAAAGCATCTTTATAGCTCTTCCGCATTTCAGAGATGTTACTGTGGAAAGAAGAAAGGACAGACGGTCATTGTTTCAATTGCCTTTACAACTGAAGAGGCAAATTATGGTGAATTAGACCAACTGAGATTGAGCTGCTAATTTTTATCGCTAACATTTTTTTCCTTGTATATCTCACTTTATAATTGTTTGTTTTCCTGTCTATAACACTGTTGAAGCTCTAGGGTTTCTTCACTAACACAATTAGCCCCTCCCAAGACACAGACACTCCGAGAAAGAAGAGAAGAAGCGATAAAAATCTTCATTTTCTAGAGCCTGTAAATCTTATTGGGCTGTCATAAAAGCCCATATCAGTGGAGGCAGCTCCAGCACTCAGCACACAGGTCTCTGTGGGCCCTCTGCTCTGACTCGCTCCTTCGGCTCCAGATGAGCCCTAGCCTGGGAAGTCTTCCTCCAGACCGTCAATGTCAATCCAATTAGGATACATAGAAAACCCTGAATAGCGGAAAGCTGACACCATACATTTGCGGGGAAAAGAAATACTCAAAGTGTCCTCTTTAGTGCTGAGGGCAAGTGCAGACAACAACATTTCCTTGTAAATTAATAAAACCTGTTTTAACCATTCTTATCTTGGTTTTAGATGGAATTATGACCAAATATTTACATTCCTGTGTTTAAAAGGGTATCGGTTTTCAAAAAGCTTTTCCTATTGGGCTGATTCAATCTATAACCGTCATCTTCTGTAAACCATTTGTGTTGTCTTGTTAAGGCTTTCAACACATCAAACTAATTCTTTACTGTAAATAAACACTTTGAGTGACATAGAAAAATCTAATATTGTACAGTAATAACATATGCAAAACAATGTGATAATAATGAGTTTCCTACCTCATGTCAACCTCATTAAAAGTGGTCAACATCGCACAAGTGTTTTGAGCTTCCTTCAGTCTCTGGGCAATTCTCAGTCTCATCCGGTTCATCTTTACCTAATTTACAGAATACAAATAATACAGTTTAATTTTAAATGCTTAAAATATTATAAAAGTAGTTGTGATATTAACCAACCCTGCTCTCTGTCCTGGCCCCTTTTGCCACTCCTTCTGTTTGAGCCACAGTTGCAGCTGGAGCTGGGGTGGGTTTGATGGCTGAAACTGTAATGAAGATTTACAAGTAAGTACTTTGGGATGTAGAACCTCTGCTGAGTGTCCTGAGAAAGTCCAAAGATTAAATCAAGTAATGTAAAGTAAGAGTACAGCTGTCACGTGCACACTTCTCACATGACACAGACCTTCTGTCTCCTGACGACTAACCTGGTTTGGCGTCCATAGCATGTGCTGGCACAGGTGGCACAGGGGGCATTGCGGTGGGAATGGGGCCCACAGTGGAGGGAGGGGGCGGAGCAGGAGAGGGAGGAGGGGGGGCAGCAGCAGCAGGAGCCTCCACTTTAGGAGCCTCAGCTGCTTTAGGAGCACCCGCTAACAAAGTAGAAGGAAATATTAACAACTTTTAAATGACAACGTAAGGACACACATAAATACTTTTAAACAAAGTTACAGTTAATCTATACCTCCTTTTCTAAGCTTGAAAAGTGGAGTGCCACCTTCAACTTTGCCTCCATCAGGAACCAAAAGCTCCTCGATCACTCCAGCTGCAGGGGAGGGGACTTGTACAGATGTCTTTAAACAAATATAAATGGCATCCATACTAAGTACATTCAAAATATTGAAAAAATAAACCAGTGTAAAAAGCTGAATAAATGTACCTTATCAGTCTCAATTTCACACACCACCTCATCCTCTGTCACAGTGTCTCCAACGGCTGTGGTGAGAAACATCTGCTTGAGCATTTAAAACCCGAGACAAATCCATTCTGATCATAAAGTCATTGTTGGAAATAGCACTTACCTTTCTCCCACCTCACATCTCCCTCTGTGACAGACTCTGCAAATGCGGGGGTCTTAACTGTGACAACTTCATCTCCTAGGATATTACAGAACAAACTTCATGTTTAGTTGAGCTATAGCAGTATTATATCAGAACATACAAATTATTTACACCTACTGAAGGCTGCAGATGTCCTAAAGTACTGGATTTGGAAGACACTAGATCGAGGTTGTGAATTTCTGTTGGAAAATGTATATGAATAGAAGGGAAGTTGCGTAACTCAGTAGTATTATATTGTGGAATGTGTGAAAATTTGACTATGACAATAAATACACAACAAAGATACATTTAACTGTTAAAAATAAAACTATAACGTTATGTTTATATTTTGTGGAAACTTAATGCAATAGTACTTACAGAGTTTTGTTGTAAATTACACCATGACTAGTAGACAGAGCTGTGGAATTTAAAAGAATGTAGATAAAATTACACAAAATAATGGCTGATTGATCAGACAAGAACTGCCAGCAGACGAGACCAACCACATACCTGCAGTAGCTTGACGGGAGAACACGTTATTTCCCTATCACAACAAATGCAAAGTTAAGCCAAGGGTCCCAGTTACATGTCTAACCTATAGTCTAAGGTCTAACCTTTGACATTTACGATAACCAGCGACCGTGGTGTTTCAAAAGTCAAAATGACTCAACTATTAACCGCGTGCAATTAACCTGTGACGGCAAGTTGATTATGCCAATACTGCGTATGGAGAGTTTTTTTCATAACTATCACACAAATATACAGACTTATCTAGTCACCTGCTTATTGCGTTCGTGTGTATTTAGCATGTCGATGCTAGCACACAGTTAACCTACAGGAATAATTAGGATAACTCTAATTCATAACTAATAAGTCGATGAGTTATGCTTAGTAAAACAATTGTTGTGTACACACAGGTACACTGTCTGAGTGTGCTGTTTGACTTGAACACACACTTAGCAAAAGATCTCAAGGAGTGAAGTGTCATACTGTCCTTGGCTCCCAATGTTACGGCCTGTGTGTGGCCTACAGCAGCGGGCAGCTAATGCTAACGCTAGCGCCCATAGACCCTCCAGTGGACACACATGCAGCACGAAGCCTCGGTGTGACGGGCAGAAGAACACATCACACCAGCTATCGCCTACCTGGCGGATAACGGAGAGGGAACGTCCCAAATTCCTGGTAAGACACCGGGAATGAGATAACATGATGGCTGTGTGACAGCAGCCCAGACAGCGGAAGGAGCTCCGGTCACAGCGAAGAGCGAGAGGCGAGGAAGCGGCGTGGGACAAACCAAGTGGTGCGAGTGGAGGGGTGAGCGGACAGAGCTCAGACTGTGGACAGGCTCTTCACTCTTATCATAACGTGGACCTACGGCTATGGTCAACAGTAAAAGCCCACTTCATTTACAGTCTAACATAAATATAGGCTGGAAAAACACATGTAAGATAACCTCTCCCTCCCAAAGGTCTTTTGTTCTTTACTATTCTAACTTTTAATTTATTTGAAGCTGAAGATACACAGACTTATCAGGCTAAATGTATTTTATTTAGTCTGTTTGTCTTTTTACAAACATATTATTTATATAGTTTAGCATTGTTTGACATGCTGTACAGACAAAACCATCTCCACGCTTATGTTGAACTTGTGGAGCCTAAATAAATGACCACATTAGTTTTGCATGACCACGCCCTCCCCGTGTGATGGAGCGCCGCGTGCTCTTCACTCGTGTCCAGCGCGCACAGGACAGGCCAGTCCTCACAGCTCAGCCCAGCGCAACAGGTGAGTGCCACTCTCCGCACTACAGCCTTTAAGCTTTGTGTGTTTTACTCCATTCACCATTTTCAAAACATTTCAAAACTTCTAACTCTTTTGGGCAAATTAGATAAGTGTTTTATTTGTATTGTTGTGTTTGCTTTTGCCTGTGTGCATTCTTCCACCGTTTTAAAATGTGATTTTTCTATTTCATTTTTATTATTTAATTTGGGGGTGAAATATATGCTAGTCCCTTAGCCTATATAAGATCAAGACTGGTTGTTTAATGTACATCAGAAGCTTTAAAACAACTGTAGGCTAAACATAAAAGATTTAATATTTCAAATCAAGGCCATAATTTGAATAAAATCAGACTACTTATATTACATAACAAATTTAACAAAATGACCCAAAAGCTTAAAGTTATATTTTACAAATGTGTTCAGTAACCTTTTTTAGGGGAACTACAAAACACAGCACAATTATTGCATTTTACTTTTTAATAGTGCACTTATAATTTTTAGAATTTTATTTATATGTATAATTTATTTAGTCTATTTTATTTAGCACTGAGACACCTACCTTACCTGATGATTTCTTTACACAAATATATTTTCATTAGTTTTATTTTAAAACATGATATGACTTTTTATTTCTGTATTTATTTAGTTGAATTGGAATTCTAATCTTATTTCTGTCCAAACTTAAACTACTGAAACGTTTTAATCAAAAGACTGGAAAGTGAAGCGTTATTGCTATGTGTTACCTCATCATCAATTTATTCTGTAACAAGTGCTTTCTTAGATTTATAACACTGAGTTTATATTTTCAAAGTAGAAAAGTGACAAATTGATCTTTATTTTCTTGCATCTTTGTATAGATTATATTACCATCTTATCTTGTCTATATTGAATTTGGACATTATCAATAATTCATAAAGTTTTAAACTGTATTTTTTATATATTATGCTTGTATTTTGTTTATAATCCAAATATTCAGATAATATTTAATAATTATTTTTATTTATTTTTAGATTGTTATTTCTTTTCTGCCGTGCTCTTGTGCCGTGTGTTGAGCATGAACCTCAGTCTTCCTGAGTCTTCCATGCAAAGCTCGGGTGAAGGCGGTCTGGACGAGGACAAGCCTGAGGTCCTGTTGCCCTGCTTCAGAAGAAACATGTACGAGGAGCCCCTGCCCTCCACTCCTTACCCCAGTGGCTCCATCATCTCTCAGCTCCTGAGAAAGACTTTACCGGCAAAGAGAGCCATGGAGGAGGGACACTACTACCTGTGCAGTGGCGACTCTGGCCAGGAGGACCGCAGCAGTGTCTCCTCAAAGGACAGCTTGGCAGAGGCAGCATCCCCCAATGTGTCTACGGGGGCCAGCTTAGAGGGGGAGCATCCCATCAGTGACCACCTGCAGGTAAGCATGTCACAGTGTCAAAGTGTTAACTTTACAGAGTAACATAGCAGTTTGGTCTTGGTTAATAATTCTACCTGTGAAATTATGAATTTACATTTGTGTGGCCAGCTTTATTAAAATAAATGTTCTTTTCTGTTGCTTTGTCACAGAAAGTTATGTGCATTCACATTTGGGCATAGATTACATTTAAATAAAATGGTGCTCTAAGCTTTTCAAAATGCAATGTCATCGAAATGCTCAAAATTGTAAAATGGAGGTAAGATGAAAATTTAATTTTCATTTCATTTTGAATTGTTATCAAATATTATGTCAGGTCTAAATCCCACTGTCTATACAACAAACAATAAGCAACAATTTTGAATTTCAAGAGTAAAGATTAGAAATGTCAGATAGTGTGCTATAATATTACAAATATAAAGTAAGTACTGTTTTGTAAGCTGTTGTAAACTGTTTTGTAATGTCAAAATTATACTTTATCTTCACAAATTTATCATTTTTGCTTAGGTATGAAATAGGATAAATGAAAACTATTGTGGGGGTTAGTATTTCTGTGCATTTGATTGGTAAAACCTAAAAATCTTGGTTTTGCCTTCATCAAAAAATCTACTGTCTATCATAACTACCAAATAAATAAACAAATAATGTAAAGGGCAGTTAAAGACATGTTACTTTAAACTGGGCTCTGATATCACTCACATATATATGATTTTTCATATTTGTGATATTTGAGGCTAATCCCAATTTCTGTATTGAAATTGAATCATGTTTCACTTCACTTTTGCCTCCAGTTGCCTCCATTCCAGAATCTAAAATATGCTTGTTTGCAGACTTTTAAAGGGTCTATTGCTGGGTTTCAGATTCTGGAAAGTAATGATGTCATCTTGGGAGGCAAGAAACCGTTATTATAATAATAAAGAAAACTTTATTATAACAGACACCAGGAATTTTACAGTTTTCATTTTAGCTGCCCCCTGTCTATGTTAAAGATTACTACAGAATGTTATGATGTCATGTGAAACCAGCAATATTCATAGTACACCTGCTGCACTATATCTGTAATCATGGTTAAATCTATTCATCTATTTACGCTCCCTGCAGGCAAAAAGAGCAAGAGTGGAGAACATCATCCGTGTGATGGCTGGCTCTCCATCCAGTCGGCCGCACGGGGATGGTGAGAGGGCCGAGGCCGAGGTGAGAGAGGGGAGGGAAGCTAGGGACCCCTACAGGGAGAATAAACGCAAACAACGACTGCCCCAGCACCAGGAACACAGTTTAGACATGGGTCGAAAACTAGGACGTGCCCACAGCACTAAAGACGAGGAGTGCCACAGACTAAAAGAGCAACTCCACAGCATGCAGCGCCTCCTACAGCAACTGCAAGAAAAGTTTCTACAAGTTTACAACCAAGAAGATCCAGATGATGAGATCAACTTAAATGAGAGCACAGAATCAAGGTATGTCAGCTCTGAAGAAGATTTTGACAGGAAGAATAGCAGAGTGGCCGCAGAGTGTAAAGATAAGGTCAAATTAAGCTACATGAGGGACAGTTTAGAAGACACACTGAAGGAGGAGCTGTCCCTGGCAGTGGGTGAGTGCGTGGACCGGGTTTTCAGAAAGATGGCTCCTACAAGGATGGACATGTCCCCTCCGCGCATGTGCTCATCTCCAGACCTCAGCGTGGAGAGAAAGGCAACTCAGGAGCCGTCCCAAAGCAATGAAACGCCAATCAAGACACGCTCATTAGATTATTATGAGGAGTCCCACAGCCCCCAGGATCAAACTGAAGCTCTGTCACTGGTGGTCCGTAAGCCCGTAGTGACCCCACTCAGTGCCACGTCAGTGAAAAGGCCCTTTCCCGTGCACCAGGCTCCATTTCAGTTCAACTACAGTGCCCCGCTCCATGACAGTCAAATCCTAGAGCACCTGTTAAAGTATGGCCCGCACTCAAACTTCCTCCCCTGCATGCCCACGGCTGCGGCGATGGACAGGGGTTCCCCAGACACAGTGGACCTGCCCTGGGACGCCATCGCCATGAGGTCAAAGGTCACATCAGGACACCTGGGTCATCACCCGCGGCCCTCTGCTCTTGGGCCAGTCACTGTGGACAACCTGTGTCTGCCCCATGTCAAGCTGGAGTGTGCGGAGCTGCAGGGTATGGCTGAGCGGAACCCGTACATGTCACTCAATATATCCTTTTACTGTAAGAGGTTCAATTCAATTACAGCTATATCTAAAGGTTTTTTTTTACCATTTACTAAGAAGTAGAGACCGTAGCCTATCCTGTCTGTCCACACTTCAGTACAAAGTATTTAACATTATTTTAGGTAGTGCATATTATTAAAATATTTCATATAAAAGAGGCATGGTTAAAAAATCATTTTATAAATATGTTAAATTACTGTAATGGTAATAGTCTAAAGTAAAATGTTCACTAAGAGTAAAATCTAGTAGGTTTTAGTCAAAAATGCAAAGGGCCACAGTAACATAAAGAGGCCACTCAGGTATCAGTATTCCTAATAGTTATGGTATATTGTATGTCTCCCTAATATCACAGAGCTCAATTGCTTAGTTATGTTATAGACTCTTGATAACATGAAACATTTACCTTTTGATTTTTACAGCAGCCTTCTACATCCATTTGAACAATGGCTAGTTGAGGTTCAGCGCAGCACGGGCAGTTCCAGTAACAAACTTCAAGGAGAATTTTTTCTTTGATCTGGCTAACCCCATAGAAAATTATAGCATCTTCTTTAATCTGAGCAGAGTAATGACTTTAAGTCTAGAAAAAGACAAATAAAAAGGAATACAAGGCTTTGATAAGAATTGCCAGGAACAAAAGCCAATTTTTCAAAGGCAGAGAAAGCATGGGTTTGTGTTTCAGGAAGCGTGTTTTTTCAGACTTGAAAAGGTGCAGGATCTTTTTCCCCATCATCAGAGTGATAGTGGTGCATCTAAAAGGTCACATCTGAGTGCTGCTACTGCTGCTGCAAACCACAAGTACCTCCCCAGCACAACACTTGAGCTCTTGTCTTCACCATTTGCTGTCCCTCTGTCACAGTGGACACTGTTAGAAATAAGACAGCAGTTATTTCCCCGTTGAAAGTCAAGACAAAAAGCCTGCACGTGGTGCAAAAAGAATGTCATTATTACATTTTTACTTTGTACTGTTTAAAATTAAATGTATTATGAAACTGAAATTAGTATTTCAATACAAACTTAAAATGTTCTTCAACTTAAACAGAATGCTTCACCTTTATTGATTTTAACAGACATAAATTTAAAGAGACGTGTCTTAGGATTTGCTATATCTTCATGGGTAGCTGTTTTTCTCTTTGAACAATCGCACATCAATCTTTAATTCCAGCTTCCTCATTTCAAAGGTAGTATAGCATTCCTAATAAATATATGCTATAGTGACCTGATAAGGAAATATTATGACCTAAGGCAGAGAGTACAGAGGCTCTGCCCCAGCCCGTCTTCATGGCCAAAGGCTGAGACCCCAGGTAGAATTCAATTAATTTTTAACTGTCATGAAAGACATGGTATATAGACTATAATCTTATTCATATAAGGGGCAGTATATAGCCCACCATTCACAAATGTTTCCTCTTCACCATCCGTACGCTGAATTTAGGAAAGACTACACAAAGCAGCATATGCCGTCTTTAAATCAACCTAATTATATCCCAAATCAGCTCTTCCTTTTAGAAACGTTTCCAAACAAACTGTGGTAACTGCCAGACATGAAGTGCTCTGCTGTCTAATTAAAAATCCCTAATCACATTTAGTAATTCTGTTTTGCCAATAAACACATGTTAAGGCCATTATTGACTCTCCGCTTAATGCCGAGCTGTTCTTTAGACAAATTGAATTTAGCCACAGATTAGGGAACAAAATACTCTGTGCCACTATCACTTTGCACTGTGTGTGTCTTGTGTGTGTAAATTGTATTTGGCCTTAACCTTAAAGTGAACATCCAGGAGGGTCTCACGCCCAGCCATCTGAAGAAGGCCAAGCTCATGTTCTTCTACACTCGCTACCCCAGCTCCAATGTGCTCAAGACCTACTTCCCTGATGTCAAGGTAATTTTATTCACCAGCATAATCATGTTTACCACTCTGACGACTTGTGCGTGTGTTTGGGGCTGAAACATTCAGCGGTGTGTCGGAGGAGAGACAAAGAGGCAGAGGGCTTAAATAACAAAGGCGCTGAGCTGCTAGTATGTCCTGGGGGCAGAGGGAGATACACGGGCATTCTCTCTTTAAAAAGGCCACTCCAGTCAGCAAATGGACTGACAAAAGACTCTGTAGGAGCGGCAGTGCTATTGAGTGTCAACACAGGGTTGGTATTAGAGATGCTGCAGTGTGAGTGTGCAGGCGGCCCGTCAGGCGGGTGGTGGTCTAAACACAACATCCTGTGGCCCGGGCCTCGTGGCAGGCCTCCTTTGGCTCCTCTGTTGTGTCCTTTTGTTACTTTGTCCAGTTTGCTGCTGTGTGCTTGTGACCTCTTCTATCCTCTAACAATATGTCAGCTACTACCTTGTTTAGTTGTTTTTCTAACTTGGCCTGGAGTGGTCAGGCAGATATATTTAGATTTTGTGGTTTTTTTTTTTTCGTAAATGAAGCAGAAGAATATGGCTTTGCTGAATTTGTATGTTTTATTTATTTTGTGTCATAGTTTTTATTTCATATTTTATGTTATATATTTAAGATAAATAATACATATTTAAATTAGAATTGTCTGTCAGAATAATTTGCGTTAATCATAAAATGCATAGATCATTTTACAGACGAAGGATCAACATTGTTAGCTGAGGTTTATCCTTTGTGGTCATTAGTGAGATTGTTGTGCCAAACTGTTGCATATTCTACAAGCCAAAGTTCAAAGTTTAAAATCAGGTGCCTGACTGTTTGCTCCCAGCACATCTCAAGATATTATGATTGTTTTATTGTAAATAATAAAAGTAATATATCTGTAATAGTTTAACAGATAATGTTAACTCAAGCGTGATAGTACTTCAAAACAGTACTTTATATCCAACATTATGAGCACAGGGTGTTATGTGGCCTTATTGTGAACCTAAGAGTCAGTGCGGGCCTGTCCCAGTCTGGCTGTGACCCTGAGGTCAGGGGGGAGGATGCTGGGGCGGCTGCCTGTGTCACGTCTCCTCCTGGCCTAAACTCCGGTGGTGGGAAGTGGCAGAGCACAAAAGCCACCTAATCCCAGTGTCTGATTCCATCGTATCAACCCGAGTCACCCAGTGTCCTTGCGCTGCTCTCACCCGCCACACCACACACAAGAAGTGTCTTTGATGCCTGCCCAGCCCTTAGGCATTTGGCTCCTTTCTTTCTGGATGACCAGATAGAATAACAAGACTAATGTCAAGACACACAGTGCCCCGACAGATGTTTTTTCACCCTGAACAGTGGTGGGAAAAGATCAGAGTCATTAACGTCAAAATGAGTGACTGAGCATCAGGTGCCTCTGCCCTGCAGGTACAAGGCACACATAGCTACAACAGCACACGCACTTTTAGATTGAATTGAAAACACATCTTCATATTTTCAAGCCAAGTGAAATTGAATTTTTAACCAAGCTTGTCAATTAATTTCCAGAACAAGCTGTCTTTTTATATGCTTGTTAAGGGCAAAGGCTACTACACATCTTCTGTTGTGCTGCTAGGAATGGGTTTTCAAACTAATGTAATAACATTTCTTCCTCTCTCTCTCGCTCTAGTTCAACCGCTGCATCACCTCTCAGCTGATCAAGTGGTTTAGTAACTTCAGGGAGTTCTACTACATCCAGATGGAGAAGTTTGCACGACAGGCCATTGTGGACGGGGTGGGGGACGTGAAGGACATCACTGTCAGCAGAGACTCGGAGCTGTTCCGAGCACTTAACATGCACTACAACAAAGCCAACGACTTCCATGTAAGTCTCACTAATACTCACCCTTTCGCTTTTCAACTAGTTCTACACAGTCAGCATTACATTAGGATAGTGTCATCTTAAACTATCTGCACCTGTGATAGATCCTTACATCCTTACATTATCTAAATTCCCGAGTGATGCTTTATCAAACTGTGGGAAGAGGAAGCCACAAAATCCGACTAAAACAACTGTGGATTAGAGCACCGGCACGCCTGAACGCGGCCGAGATTGCTACTGATGCGGAATGCTGAGAAAGACGCGGCGGATTGTGAGGGAGAAGGGCCTTCGGTGGGAAAGGCCTGTCCGTTTTCTTTACCTTGGGACCAAGACATTCCTTTCCCAGGGATGCTTTGTGTCAGGAGATGAAGCCAAAGAAAAATAACTTATACTAACAACTGTTGTAACTCGCCGGTGGATGGGAAAGAAGTGCAGCGTGGCGGATATCTCCCAGCATTCCTTGCAGCAAGTCCTTACACAATGATGAAGTTCAGGTTCAGGGATGGTACCTTACTACTGTAGTTTAACAAAATAGAGAAAGATAACATTTGCTGGTGAGAACAAATAAAGTATGACAATTTTCATAATACCATAATTTGAATTAATCTATATGAGACTAGATTGTCAAAAGTATTAAAAATCAGATACGAAATTATATTAATACTAGTAGAGAACCTAGATACTCACTACTAAAAAAAGTCACATTCGCAGAGTAGAAGTGAACCTTTCCCAAATAGCTTTAGAATGATTTTGAGCTATATCCTAGTACAGTATACACCTATGGACCACTATGGCACCTACCTGGAGTTACATAGATACACTACAGAGTAATATAAAAGAAAGTCTGTGATTTAATGCTCAAAATGAAAACATGAATGAGACACACATTTTATTTTATAACACATAATCCATAATCTCAATCTGGTAATGACGTTAAGAAAGTCACAGATGAATCACAGCATATTTCTTAACAATTCAACAACATTCTTCAGCCCACAACCAAAAGAACAGGTTTTAGATTTTGTGTGTGTCCCACTTGAGAAGACTGCCTTTCATATTCCTAATCCTAAATCAATAATCACACCGACTGCGAAGAAGCTACATATTTATCTCTGATCTTATTAATTTGATCCCAGTGGGACCAGGAGTAACGTTCATTTATTTCTAAAGATTTGTGATCGCCTAAAACCCCTGAAAAATGAAAGCTTGCTCAAGTTCAGGTTGGAGAAAGGAGGCGCAGCTAATCAAAGCCAGTCTTTAATTGAAAGTTAATGCTTGCAATGATGCATTTCTAGTGCAGAGAACAAAGAGATGTGCTCCCTTTTATCAGCTTTGAAGACTTGCCGTACATGACTTAGTTTGTGTGTTTTGAGGAACTGACTTGAAGCCGCCCTCAGCATCATTTTAAGGATTCATATGGAATAACTAACAAGCGCTCACCTTTTCTTTTCTTCTCTCTGTTTTGCAGGTTCCAGAGCGCTTCCTG
>KN501708.1:0-15683 GCA_000787155.1 Scartelaos histophorus | reverse complement strand
ACACGAGTTTTACAATGCCATCTCTGCATCCAAAGACTCAGACCCCTCATGGAAGAAGGCCATCTATAAGGTGATCTGTAAACTGGACAGTGAGGTGCCAGAGGAGTTCAAGACGTCTTCCTATTTATAAACAGACAATCGACTGCTCTTGTAGTGCTTTTAGTGAATTGGAATGTAGATACTAAATAATCTATAGCTGTACACGCTTGTAAATCTGTGAATGCTGTTGTGTTACGTTGATTTGATTTTTACTGTTTCTCTGGTTTGAAATATTCAGACTAAAATGTAAATATGAGATGTTTACAGAGGTTTAACTGTGAAGTCTGGCTTAAATGAAGTTATTGGTATTGACCATTTATAAGTTTCATTACTGGAGGCATTTTTCTGCCAGTTGGTAGAATTGTGAAATACATTTGCAATTTTTAACAGGTTATGATAAGCCTAAGGTGAAGTTGTAGTCAATTGTGTAATATAAGTATGTATTAATATAAGTAAGGTTGGAGGTAAAACATTAAGGGAAATAATGGATAGAAATTTATTTTAAGCACACACTAGAAAATTAGTGGTTACTTTTCGATTTTACATTGGAGATAATGTTATGAAAAAAAACTTGGTGCTTAAAATTTTTACAATTTGCTTTGATTCCTTTGTATTCTTTTTAGGCAGCTGTTATAATGACTGGTCTGGCTATACAACTATACAACTGCAAGATGTAAATGTAAAAATATGAAACCATTTTATATTATGTATTGAGACATGTATGAACTGCAATTAAATCACTAAAATTAAAGCTAAAATGTGTGTAGTTTTCTTCCATAACAAAACAGACCCTCTTATTCACAGCTTTAAACAATGCCATCCACATTGTTCCCCGAAGCCAATTCAAGTGACCTCTCTAGGCGTTTTCATTGTGCGGACTGTCCACACGGATGCGGACAGCGGCGGCCATGTCTTAAAAAGCGTCCACAATGCATTCTCTCCTCATGACTAATGCGCACAGTGACCTCATGTGAGCGGGAGTGCCACACAAGCAAATTCCACAGGTCCATTCACGCTTTCTTCCAGGCACCACAACCAAATAATAATAATATGGTGCTTTTTTAGCAGAACTGGATGTGTATGAAATAAATAAAAAACTAATAAAGTTTAATGTTATGATTTGGACATTTCAAAAATACCTGGTATATCTGATATATGTATCACCTTGTGATCAAGACAGAGAAGGCCCATCCCAGTCAAAAAGAGCATCCAAAAACCTATGGAAATGAAGATGTCAAAGAGGATTACAGATATTGACTCTATTAACTGGTGAATTAGAAATATTTATGAAAAGTAAAATACTAATACTAAGTATAATACTAATAAAGTAGTAATACTTTCCTAATAAATCACAAAGCCTTAGAGCTGGGTGATATGCTGGGATGATATTTTTAAATTAAATTGTATTATTTATAAATAAATAAAATATGTAGTTTAATGTTAATTTACTGAACAAAAACAATATATAATTTTAATCTTTGCCAATTTAATTTAAAACATTTTGGAATTTCTTTCTTCAAAGTCTGAACTCTGCCCCAAACCACATCTCTCCCACCTCTCCCATTAAAAAGACTCAAGCTGGTCATTAACAAATTAGTAATGACTGAATCTTAATCTTGCTTAAATTTGATTAATTGCACAGCCCGTTGTTCCGTTTAAAAAAAAAAGTTTCTACTTTATGACTTATTACAGTCACTCTAGACAAGTCAAAATTATTTTCAAATAACAACGAAGGTGATTGAACAGAATTATAAAAGTACATGGCAATTCTTATTGCTGACTGAGATAAAAGAGCCAAAGCCCAAAACCAAACATTTAATTGGAAAAGCTGTCAGGTACCCAAGCACCAATTACATCAGAAATGATAACATTAAGGAAATTACAACAATAGTCCGCTTCATGAGAGAGACCGGAGACAATACAACCAACTAATCTTTTAATACACATTTCTTTCCAATTAGATCATTCTTCTTCAGTAAATTAATTTATATTCTCAACCCAATTAAAATGCCTGTGGTCCAAAGCAAAGTGCAATGCTCAAATTAATTTGTTGTGTGACATTTTCTGAACAAGACTTGGTCACCTCTGATAATAATGAAAGAAAACAAAGGGAGTGCCTTCAGTTGGTGAGCAGGCAGCCCCGGGCGTCAGGAGCACAGACTTCACCGCAGTGGTGGAAATTATTTTTGGAGATAAGAGGAAGTATTTTATAAAACAAATCAAGCTTTGTAATGAAGATGAAATGGAAATCAAAAGGTGACAGAAACAAGGGTAAAAATTAACGTAAAATGACTTTGTTTGAGTTATATGTTAAGCACTAATTTTACATTTGCACACAAAGCTGATTAACATGGTTTTATAAGGAGACGAGTAGAGCTATTACTAACGGGATGGAGTTCTTGGAGTAATAGCGTCATCTAGTGGTCCTTTTCTGTAGCGTGCACAACCCTCACATCCTGATTCTCAAAAGATGCAATACCTAAAAAAAACATGCTAAATCAAATTCGACAGCCAAAATATAATACTATAAATATTCATTAATTTGAAAATATGAAGAGGTATATTCCACAGTGTATTATCATATAGCCTATAAATTATAATGACCTACAGCAAAAGAACTTGGCATCTGAGAAGGGCCAAGAGGGACTGCATTGACTGGATGGGGTCAGCCAAGGTCCTATCAATAGAATAACTTCTAAAGAGTATTGAAGCGTCCTCATTCACTCTCCTTGAAATGAGAAATAAAGTAAGAAAAGGAGAGAAAATGTGCATGGTTGAATTGCTGTTATAGTAGGTTAAATTGACACATTTAATACATTAGTGTGGTTTTAGCTAAAGTATGGAGGATTGGCATTCTGTGTCTGATCCCTAGAACCTGTAGTATACTTTAGAGACGTAGCTATGAATCAGTACTTTCCATCATTCAAGGCTATCATTAAAGAGGATGGGCTCAAATATTTTTCCAGGTATTTAGTACTATAACATACGTAGATCTATAATTTTGTTCATAGCATTTACATTTTTAATTAAAATGGCTTCATAACAGAAATATGTGCCACCTCTTCATAATGACATTTGTAACCCTATGTGTGACCCACAACCTGTTTTTTTTTTAGTTTTTTTTTTTTTATTGAAACTGAATTTCCTGACCACTGAAGTCTTGAATGCAGAACAGTGCAGGATTACTCAAACATGAATGAATCAATCCAAATAAAACGTGTAATGATGAGAGTACACTATCGTATGTATGTTAGAACCCAGTGTTAGATATGAGTGTTAGAGTGTGTGTGTGTGTGTGTGTGTGTGTGTGTGTGTGTGTGTGCGTGCGTGCGTGCGTGCGTGCGTGCGTGCGTGCGTGTGTGTGTGTGTGTGTGTGATGTACCAAAAAAATCTGCACTGCACAATTTTTGTCTGAAATTATATCAACTTTATTTTTCTGTGAGTAGCACCAAGTCTGGTCTGAAAAATCTAGGAACTCCTTGAACATTTCCTGTTTGTATTATTATTTTATGGTGCCAAAAACCAGAACGGAAGACTTTATGCCTTTTTACTGCTTATTGTTTCCATGTAGAGTTTTTATAACTACTGGGAGGCGTGAAGAGCAAAATGAGGCCAAGTGTATTACAGGGGGCACAGTAAAGACAATAGAGAGATCAAGTGCTCCACAGCAGAGCACAAAGAAGCCCTAAGAGCTGAGGGCCACATGGGGCCACAGGGACAGGCCCCGGTCTAATCTCTCGCCTTTTGACTGGGATTTCTGGCACATTCACAGACAGAGGGCGCACAGGGGCCAGGCCAGTGCAACTTGAGCACGCAGGACGCTGACTTTAGGCTGCCCTTCAGACATCTACTTCTTGGTGTAGTTGGGCGCGATCACCAGTAAATCTTTATTAATTTTAATTGGAGCCCCCATTTAAAAGAGCAATTAAAGCGGATTAATCGAGCCCATCCCGTATAATGTCTTCTGTTAATTAGTTTGTCAGCACTGTTTTAATATGGCTTAATGACTTCATATTTCAGGGATGACATTAAAGGGATGCTGAAGGAAAAGAAATGGCCTTATCACAACGTGCGGCTTTAATAGGAGATGTCCCCCAGCAGCGGGCAAGGTCAGGCCCTGGGGCCGCAGGGAGGAGCAGGCTCAGGGTGGCACCATGGAGCACCTCAGGGAGAACAGCTATACTCTACACAGAGAGGAACAGATTAGGGCTCACGTCATGTGTGGCTAAGCCAAGTGAGTCAAGCAGAGTTAAATCTGTTTCAGGGCCAACAAAACTGGCAACTCACAGAAGATGAAAACTTCAATGTTCTGCCACTTGAAATTCATCTTTGAGGTACAAACTGGTTCTAACCGACTGTACATATTTTTATTGCATGTCCATAGTGTTCCATGTGGTGGAGATAACTCATAGACTTTCTTGTCTATTTTAAGTTTTCTTCTGTCTAAGGCCTTGAGCCATTATGGACCAGCCATGGGACACAGAGAGCTTCTAGTGCACCCCTGCTCACAGTGATGGTGGTTATGGTGTGGTTGTGCATTGGAGCTACAGTCTAATGTGTGAAGTGCCAGATGGCCAACAGCAGCATTAAAACTGCTAATGGCTGAGTGTGTGATGTTAACACACACAGAGCTGATGTAGTGTAACAGCACCTGAAGTGCACATGATGATGTTCCCCTCGGTGGAGCACCTAAAGCCACAGAAGCAGATAAAACCAACAGCACATCCTCCTTATTGCAGCCAGTGCTGGCGCGCATCCCTGCTAATTTGAGCATGCCCTCGCACCTCCACTCTCCTCAGCACATTCATAAATCTCATTCCCATTATCCCGCTAATTAGCCGAGATTACAGGAGCATGTAATGCCCCCGCTTCCCAATAGATGGATTGGAGGACGCTCTCTTTGTTTTGAAATCACTTCCTGATTGATGTACAGAGCCCTAGTTTGCAATTGTAATGGCCCAGATGTTAACAATCAAATGCGTTTCCGCTCCAGGAAGTAACAGTCTGTCATGGAAGAGGAGCCAGCGGAGCGTGTAACGACACATCACAGGAGTGGAGGAAGGAGGCACCAGCGCCAGGAGAGATGGAGAGCAGGAGGATGGATGGACAAGGTGAGGAAACAGGGCTGTATACAGCTGATACTGACAATCACTGAGAATGGGATATGTTTTAAAGAAACTAGTCCTAATGTGACATTTTCTGATGTAAGTTAATTTGCTTTCAGTTCAATAAATGTTCAAACCCTTAGTGTATTTAAGTATCTTAAAAATTTTATAAGAAGCTGAGAAGTCTTCTGGATTCACAGTACTGTCTCCACATGTGTAGTTCTAAAATGATTTGTTTAAAATTTCCAACAGCAGAGGGCACTATTGTCTTACAAACCATCCCACCTGCACAGTCTCCTCCAGTCCTGTTTTTCCAGCCTTCACCAATAAATCACACTCTCAGATAGTTAATGGATATAGAAGCAGATCATGAGTGAGCTATCTGTGGGGCGATAATTTAAGTGAAGATCCCCGCATTGATCGCTGTGAAAGGTTATTTATTTCAACAATAATGCGGGACACAAAGAGGGAAATGTGGGTAAGATTACTGAGCTAGAGTACCCTAGAGTTCTCATCTCCAATGGAGCAGTACGTAAATTGGGTTCACTTTCCCCAGTGAAAATACAGACTGCACTTTATTTCAACTTTATGCACATAGAAGGCTGAGCCTCCCTGTTTCGAAGGTGGCTGGGGACTGTGGGGATAGTTGGTCCAATGAGGAGAGGTTTGGTTAAGACTTTGAAAAATGCCCCTTTTGTCCCTGGGTTTCTGGGAGCCTAAACTACAGAGCCACTGCAAGCTCTTCTGTCCACAACATTCTCTTACACTTAAGCAACAGAGAATGTGTCAAACAAACAACAAACAGCTTATAGGCACACTATGTCTTTGTTACCCTGGGTTAGTGACTATACAGAACTATTTGTATTCTGCTATTGCGACCCTGTATTCACTGGTGGACTCCACTGATGATTGGAATAGAGCAGAAGAACCACAGGGCACAAGAGCCAAGTGGGCACAGGGATACTCCAGTTGTCCTCTCATGCAGAAAAATGCATGATTAAGGCCCAACTGACATGCCTAAAAAGTCCTGAGAAGGAAAGGAAAATGGCTCCATATGTTGCCCCATGTGCTCACAGCTCTGCTCAAATATGGCCCTGCTCGCTGTAAGCTCACAGTGGCCTCTAATCAGCGGGGCCTGACAGAACAGCGCCAGTACACAGTGAGGTACTTAAAAGCTTTGGCTCTCACTCAGGGCACTTGGGTATATAATGTATACTTTTACATGTCTATCATCCTCTGGGCTCTCAACTATGCTGTCAGCACAGATATGCATCAGACATGGATCCAATGCTGTGTGCGATATAACCATTGGGTAAAGGATAGGAGTCCTTGAGCTGCATGATAAGCACTGTCACTGGGACGTAACATATGTATCTATCCTATGCTTTGCTTTACGCTCCAGCAGGCTGGGCTCTGACTTTACCTGTGGTGGCAGGTGGGTCCCCCAGGAGTGAGGAGATCAGAGCAGAACAAGCAGCAGAGAGAGGGTAGAGTGCAGAGAACACAGGGCTTCTCCAGTGGGACCCCAGATGGACCTAATGATCACCCAATCCTACCAGACACTGAACAGGGGGAATATTTGGGTGGCTGCTCCCGTGTCCCGCTGTGCTGCACCCCAGGGTGTACCTGCTGCTCGCTGCGTGGCCCAGTGGCATGTGACAAATGGTGACATGCTTCTGCTCCTGTGCTTTCGTTAGATGGGCGTCCCTCAGATCCATATGTCTGCACAGAGAAGAATGGAAAACAAAAAGAGGGCATAGCTTTAGACGCCGACAAATGAATATCATTCTGCAGCATAAACGTGTGCAATTCCAAAGCCATAATGGCCTAGTGGAGATGAGTATATGCACTGCCGTCATTTTATTTACATATGGATGAGTCCATTTTTGTTTTTATGCGCACCACTCTCTTCATTAGAATGTGCAGCTCCAGCCATTCAAAGGGGGATCATATTTCATGGAAGAATAAGGAGAGTTCCAAAGGGTTTTGAAGGAATAAAACAAGAAAGAGGACAACTGAGCCAGGCCTTCCACTGAAGTTCCTGCAGCCGTTATTAAAAGTGCTGCATGATTGATAACCTGTCAGTCATGGGGATAATCTGGACCAATCGGGTGTCTCGGAGCCAGCTCTGCTTCCCGCCCTCATCCTTTATGCCCCTATCACCCCCAACACATCCACTTGCCATTGAAAACCTGTAATTGAATGAGTTTTTGTCATTATTGTGATTAATCATATTAATTTGAACTAATTAAGAGATGGTTCGAAGTTATGACAATTAGATTAATGAAATTAGTTTTAACTTTCTTCACTCTAGTTAATAAAAAAGGGAAATCAGAGCAGGACTGTTATGAAACAGTTGGCAATCTGGATTTTGGGACTAATTGAATGTCTGATTTTATTAATGATGAAATTTATAAAAGTCCTTGAGGGGGAAATTAACGCAGATTCAGCTGCTAAGAGTGGAAAATTAATTAGAATTCCTAGAGATATTCCTGTCATTAAAGGCACAGGCCTGTTAACCCGCTGTCCACAGTGAGAGGTAAGACTACAGCTCTCCACACTGACTGAAGGGGGTGTATTGGGTTTTAAAGGGTCACACAGACTCTAAGTATCTTTTAATTAACATGGTCAGGGTGACACATATTTTTCAATTATTTTAAAATAAATGTTATCTTTAGCCTGTTCCTCAATGAAAACTCTATTACCATTTGAATAAACTTTCAAACATTGTATTTATAGTGCGTTTAATTATTACTGTGCATATTTTTAATTGCAGTTTAAGCAAGTTTGTTAGTAGGGTAGATAGGCTATTTACGTTTTTAGGAACCAGTACTTTTCTTCCAGCATGTCAAAACATTAGCATTAGCATAGTAGTAAGAGCAAATAATTTATTTTCTAACGTAAAAATTGTGACCTCACCTGGACGTGTCCGGACAGCGCGTTCTTCTTCTTTGAACCTTGTGGACAATTTGTGAATTGCAATTTCTTAATGCTAATGCTAACGCAAACATTCTTCAGCCATATTTGCTGCATGTTCCTGTTTTGAGATTCAAGTTTGTTATGCTGTAGCCGTAAACTTAAGTGCAGATTAAATTGCCTATGTAAAATAAAATTAAGCAATAATTTTTAACCAGGAAGGTAAGTTATATTTTTCCCGTATTCCTTGATCATGAAGTATACTTTCTTTTTGTTTGCTAAATTATGAATGTAGAAAGAGTTTTTTTTTAAAATTATCATTATTATTATTATTGACGTGTTTTAATGTTGAATGAATATGTGACATTCTTACCCCTATATGAAGAAAGGCCTGAATTTTATACCAATATCAAGTAAGTATGGAGCAGTGGGCGGGGATAGGGAGTAGGAGAAACCTTTTTTTTAATCAGCTCAGTTTTGAACAGTAGAATTACAGCATTATTCAAACATGGATGAATCAATAGAAATAGAACTTGAGTAACCTAATGATGTGGAAACACAGTTATAACATGATTAAGCTCGAAAAAGTAAATTCTACACAATTTTTTCCCCTTTAAATTTCGTGCCCTGGGATCATTTAAAAAAATAATTTTCTATGCGAGCCAAACTGTGTATTTTGGGCCCATTCCAAGCATGCCCTGTGCTGCTGCTTGGCCAGTGCAGTGATTGACACGCAGGTCGACCCCTGCCACTCCGGGTGCGGTGGGGGTCTGACACTTGTGTTCCTCAGGTTCTGCCTTGCTTTAGCTCTGCATATTCACCAGGCTGTCTCTCCTCTCTGCAGGCCAATTCATAATTAACAGCTGTTGGCTTGTCAAGAGTGGCCCTGGCCCGTGGCACACACACACATATTTATATTCACTGTGAAGACCCCCTCTCCATAGATGGATTTCAGAGGCCGTGAACCCACCCGCCTCCACTGGATGATGGACACTCACCTGAAAGACCAAGCAGGTACTCACTCAACCCAACACATCTCGCTGTTAAGGTGTTTTGCTTCTTTGCTTATTTTCCTCCCTCTACCCCCTCTCCTCCTTCTCCTTCCTCTCCTCCCTCTTCTTGCCACCTTCTGCCACTGTGTCAGGAACTTTTGCATTAAGTCCAGCGCCCTGCTCTGCCTGTATGAAAATGATGTGCCCAGCCAGCCTATGCTGACCGCCCTCTGCCTGTGTGTGTTTGTCATGCCTGTTTAGCTGAAGTTGAAATGTAAATATAGACCGTGAGAGATCTTGGCCACGATAGGCTGCTTGAAATTCTAATAAACAAGTAGCTGTCCACCTGTAATAAATGATGCCCATAAAAGGGGGTGATTCCTTGAGCAGATAAAGATGAAAAGTAATTGTTTGCGCTCACACAAAATTAATCAGATCAAAACGGGGGCAATCATTTTAAAGAGACGCCAGAGCCATAAAAAAGGCAAAGGCGTGATAAAGTATTGGCTATCAGACATGCAGTCTGGACTCTGGAGGTGAGCATTACAATAATATGGAGGGCCAGTATTCATGTGGCTGGAGATAGCATTATTGCATATATTCAAAGAGAGGTTTATGGTACATATGTGAAACACAGGCTCGCAAAGACATCCAATGTACAAGGTCATATGGCCACTTTCACTACAGTTTTGGGAATCTCAGCCTAGTTAAAAAGCAATATGTGAGTCTGGTAGCAATATAATACAGTATAGTTAGACTAAATTACGCTTAACTCATTACCTCTTTTTCTTGCTATTCTTATTTTCAAAAGCACCACTATTGCAGTTTATAGGATTGTCAAACGTATTCAAATCAGATACTAATCATCATTAAAAATAGTCTGAACTAGATAAAAAATATTCTAACTCAGAGGACAGAAATTAACCTTTCCAGAATAGCTTGAATGATCTTGAGCTGTAACAAAACAAGCATAAGAGCGTATAGACTAGAATACCCCAACAGACCGGTATGTAAACCTGGACTGGATTGCACAGATATAAGGTCAAATGGTAATAGAAAAGAAAGTAATAGTGTTGTTGTTATTAGTATACACCTGTATTGATATTCAAGGTTGAAGATTACATTCTGTAATGTGTTTTTATTATCATCGTGACAGTAGAATTTGAGTATTGAGTATCAGTATCAAGTTTGAAGTTTTAGTATGATGACACACTAGCAGTTTAAAGGTTTTATGTTTTGAGTTTGAACTAGGATCCACAAATATATAATTAACTTGATCCAAATCTAAAATTATTTAACATGTTCTTTGTTGTTTTTTGTTTTTTTAAATATATGTATCTTAGCTGGAGATCAAGATTGAAACTGATACATCTGTTTTTGGCATTCTGTGGTTAGTCTGTAATCTAATCATAATCTAAAAATAATATTCTAAAATGTTATTGCATTGTAATATTTTGTGACACTATGACTGTAGTGAAATACAACTCTGAAAATTACTATCTTTACAAGGACACACTATAAAAAATTTCAACAGATGAAAAAACCCTTTAGTTGGTGTTGTATTTGGCCAGTTGCTTGTATTGGAAATGGAACCACTGCCTTCACAGTGCCAGCCAGGGGTGCTCCACAATCGGTACCATGCACTCCCTGGGCCCAGATAGCTGACCCTGACACAGAAGAGCAACACAAACATGGTTATTTTCACAGCTTGGTTATGCTAAACACACAGAGTCTAGTCCAGAAAAGAGGGACAATAGAGGGGTGCAGGGGGTGCAGTGGGAGACAGGAGGGCATGTGTTCAGCTCTTATGCATTGGCTTGGTTCCTATGCAACGTGTTTACCAGAGCACTGGAGAGAGACGTGGGCGTGCAAATAACAGCAGAGTCTGTGCCCACTGGACACCTTGGAGGCAGTCCATAGACTCACTCATAAGGCCCACACACATATGAGTAGAGCTCAGGTTGACTTGACTACATCCAAAAAATCAATATTTCTTATAATAACTCACTGATCATTATTGTTAGTTATCAGATTCTAGAATGTGGGGAGAAAGAAGAGACAGTTTTTCCTATTGATTACACTGAAACACACACACACACATATATACATATATACATATATACATATATACATATATACATATATACATATATACATATATACATATATACATATATACATATATACATATATACATATATACATATATACATATATACATATATACATATATACATATATACATATATACATATATACATATATACATATATACATATATACATATATACATATATACATATATACATATATACATATATACATATACACATTGACCCAAGACCATGCTATATTGCAACTAAAATCTGCAGTTCAACAATATGAATTTTAGCCATCCCCCATATCTGTATTAAATAATATTAGCCTATATCCCATCAGTGGCATAATGGTTAAGACACTCACCTCAGGCAAGAAGATGTGGGATTTATTATGGTCTATCTGTGGCTTGTCTCTATTGAGTAGAATGTTGTCAGATTTGAAGGGATGCTTAGGTTTCTAGGTTTCTATACTCCAGAAACAGAAACAAAGCCATTGCCAGTGGAGGGAACTGTTTGTTTCTTCAATTTAGTGTTTGTTTCACACAACTTCTAAACTAGAATTTTACATTTTGTAAACCAACATACTGCTAACTTCTGCTACTTTTGGGAGTGCCTGGACAGTTTCATCTACCCTTCCACTGGTTAAAGGTCCTATATTATACAAAATTGACTCTTGTGAGCTTCAAGCCATGTTATGATCCTTCTCCAAAATATACCTGGAGTTGTGTTTTGTGTCATTCACATATGTTAGTAGTCCTGGTTTATTAGTATGTCTACATCTGTAAAGCTCAAAATGCTCTTTTCTACCATGTGATGTCATGAAGTGGTAGTTTTCAAGTTACCTTTTCCCTTTAGTTCAGTAGAGATGGGCAATTCCAGGGCTGAAATGATCCAATGATTCTAGTGAAATTGCATGAAGTTTACAAACATAGTGGAGCACTTCCAGTATTACCATATTAACTCACAAGGTGGAATAGAGTGTTTTCTGTTTGTGAGAAGAACTAAATATGCAGGGTTTGTGCATTAAATATGTGAATGAAACAAAACACATTTCCATATATGTTTTTGATGAGGAAACGGCATTTTACCACAGATCATAAAATAGTGCGCTCTTTAACGTCTTTAAGAACTTAATACTGTATACATTGTTGTTATTGCACAGATCATAATTTTAATAATTTTATACTAATAATTTTGAAAGCTTTTGACAGCACCTTGCCCCTTATACATGTTTAATCAAGGCCCACAGCATGCCTTTAGTCGATTTTTTTATTGACTAAGGCCATCATAATTACATGACGTGTAGTGGCAGAGAGATAGATGTCGTACTACGTCTTAATAGCAGCTTTACATTCTTTTTTGTATCATTCAAATAGTAAATGTCCCTCCAATACGCAGTCGTTAAATTAACTTTACTGGAGTCTGTCAGCTCAACAAGTCCACATTGATCTGGTGCAGTCCTGATTGAGTGGAGGCTGAGGCTAGACTGGTGTGTGGATAGTACTTTTCTCCTGGGCACGCGTCTCTTCTAGTTACTGCCGGAGATTGCTCTTGAAAGTGACGGAAACCATGGCCAAAGGCAGCACTTGTGTGAAACTCTTAACTGCCTCTGAATTCCCAGCTCTCTTTATTCTTCCCTGGCAGGTTGTAATGGAGTTAATTGTACAATAAAAGCTATTCTCTAAATCATTTCCTTTCTGTCCATACAAGATTGATCACGGAAGCTATCCTTTCTACTGCTGTAATTTTCATATTTAATGAGCGTGACTCCAAAACTATTACACTAATTAGTCAAATCTCACATATCGCTAATGATGCTCGCAGTAATTAATATTGTATTTAATTAAAAAATGACCCATTTGAGTGGCTGCATGCAGGCGTTGCTGGTTGGTTTGCCTGCGGGTAGAGGGGTGTTAGGGTGTGTGGGGGCTGGGCCGTTTGACAGCAGAGAGAGATGGATAGAGAGGTGGAGAGGAAGGGAAAGAAGGGAGATGGAGAGAGGAGAGGTGGAGAGGAGAAGTAGAGAGAGGTACAGAGGAGGTACAGAAGGGGAGGGAGGAATAGGGGAGAGGATATGAGAGAGAAGAGGTGGAGAGTAGATGTAGAGAGGTGAGGTAGAGAAGAGGGTTGGAGAGGAAGAGGGGAGAGAGGAGAGGGAGAGAAGAAAGGCAGAGAGGTGAGGTAGAGAACGGGATGGAGAGGAAGAGCGAAGTGGATGTTAGAGAGAAAAGATGGAGAGGAAGGGAGAGGAGAGTAAGAGAGGGCAGAAAGAAGGGAAAAGGCCAAGAGCATGGGCTGGAAGAGAGGAGGGGAGAGGTAGAGAGCAAGGAGGGGAGAGGTAGAGAGGACAAGGAGAGAGGTAGGGAAAAGAAAGGAGAGGAGAGGTGGAGTGGTAAAGAGGATGGAGTGGGTGAGGGGGTGGGGTATGAGAAGGGGGACAGGTGCAGTGGCGCTGCAGATTTTCAGTTTCCTGCAGCATATGTCTGTGTGGTTAGCATGTGCTCAGACCCCCTCTCCCTCACTGAGGCAGCCAGCCTGTGATTTATGTGAGGCCCCTGTTCCACTGTGCATACACTGGAAAATCTCCAGTTTACACAAGAATTGCCTGAAAAATGAGATCTGTGACTACATTCTTTTCATTAGCGGCTTACGCTAGCGTGGAGTGTGGGGCCTCTGAGCTCCTAATGATGCGCGCGCAGGGCCCAGCCTCTCATTACCTGCAGCACTCATGTCACACACACTCTAATTTCATTTCCACAACAATTAAAAACAAAAACACTTGCTAAACTTGTGCAGCCAGAGGCAGCACTGTGTTGTGCTTTGCAGCTCAAACTAAATGTTTGTGAAGCATTGAGATGTTCAGCCATAAAGCTCAGGCAATAAACAATAGCAATATTTTGATATTGTATTCCATGCACTACAGCACCTGGAGATATGAAAGGACATTAGGATGGATATACAACAATGAAATTTTATTACCAAGGGACTCACTTCACAAATGCACACTTAGAAAACAGAAACCATAGCTGTCTATCTGTGAGCTGACAGATATTCTGGGTATGTGGTCTGTGCGCCTGCAAACACAACACATTCAATCTCCCCTGAATAAAAACATAAAAACATGCAAAAAGCAGCCCCTCTCCCTCCCCACCGCCTCTGCTCCCCCACCTCTCCAGCCATCAGTAACAAACAATGATGGTGTGGTCCCGGGCAGCACTTCACTTCTCTTATCTAAATAAGATTTAGCCTTCATTTAAAGGGCCTCCATCAGTTTGAAAAGATGGCAGAGGAATAGTCAGCGGGATAGAGGACCTAGGGCACCTCATTTTATCTTTATTTATGTCTGTGTGCTGTGTGTTCCCAGCAGCAGCACTGGCTGTGCACATGCCACTGCCGCGACGCACTCAACAATGTAATTGGGGTGATGAAAAATTATCGTGATTGGGGGCATTGCTTCTCTCCCCCTCACCACCCTGTGCTCCCCCATCCTTTACCCGCTCCTCCCAACAGCCCCCTGCTCCCTCTGCCTCCCTCGACCAGTAATAACATCTCCAAGCCCATCTGTCACCATCTAATGTGACAAAGTTTTTATCGCATGTATTAAGGCGGCCAGATTAAAAAGTAAATACGGCAATCTCACCAGGCCCTCGTGCTGGCAGGTTATGGCGCATTTCACGGTGGCCTGAGCACCTCATCAGTGTTCCGCCGCCTGTGCCCCTGGCAGGGAAACAAACAGGCCCCCGGGGAGCACAGCCTGGGGGGTGGGGGCAAGGGAACCTCTGCACAAACCTCTGTGGTGCTGGAGTCAAGCGGGTTGCGCTTGGCTGCGGGGGAAAGAGACGGGGATGGGAGGTGCTCGGCAGGCAAGGGGGATTGGGGTTAAGGAGATGTTAACGGATACCATTAATGTTATATGTCTTCTTCCCCAAGAGGTGCAAGGCAGCCTATATTGCCCCTTTGTTCCCTTCAGGTTACTCTTGGTGGCTAAGGTGTGTGGAAACCATATGGAAGGAAAGGAGATGGAAGGCCATGCAGCAGAGTACTTTAAAATCTACAAAAGAATGGTTCAAGGCTCTTAAAATAAAGGTTTCAGAGTGGCTATTGCAGTCTATGGCCTTAGTCCCTGAAGGAAAACTGGAGGAAAGAAATGAAACATGAGTTTACAAAATCAAACAATAGAATACAGAGCACTAGGGAGAGAGAGGCCTGTGTTAACAGTGTCCTTACCAACTTAGCAAAATGTATTTTTTCAGATCTGAGTTAGTAATTTAGTACAAAAAGAAATTGAAATCATAAAATAAAGCTCTATACTCATTCTACATACCAGATGTAGTTCCCTTCCTCCAATTCACTTAACTTATATTCGTGTGGACCACAGCTCCACCTCTGCGGCGTGAGCGTTAGTCTCTTTATTTCCTCCTCTTCACCATCATCAGTACCTGTGTGCTGGGTGACATATTTTTGCATAGAATTACTTTATTTACTTCATTAATTGCATAGCAAAAATTGTATAATAATAATAATAACAACAA
>KN501705.1:0-18831 GCA_000787155.1 Scartelaos histophorus | reverse complement strand
GAGAGAGAGAGAGAGAGAGAGAGAGAGAGAGAGAGAGAGAGAGAAAGAAAGAACATTTTTGACCAAACAACTCTCTTGTTCCTTTTACTTTACACTGCACTGCTTTCAGTCTCCAGAAGGAGGCAGCAGCACACGGGCCTCGTCCACAGTCTGGTCCGGAGACTACGGTCTGACGCATGCGCTGGTGCAATTCGGCGAGCGGCGTAGCGAAGCTCTGTAGTGCAGAGATGGCGTCCCTTCTGCTGCCAGACAGGGTGGTCTATCTGGTCCGCGGAGAGAAAAAGATTAGAGCTCCCTTATCCCTGCTTTATTTCTGTCGATACTGCAGTGAATTACGGTCTTTAGAATGTGTGTCTCACGAGGTGAGAGAAATTATTTACTTATATGATGTAGGAAAACAAACCTGGTGGTAGCATTTACCATTTAGCGGCTACGTTGGTTTGCTACTAGCTTTGACAGTTGGGCGGGCTTATTTAGATTTTCTGACTCCTGATTGGATAATCCTTTACTCAGTCACGTAAACTCTGAATACTATTGGTTATTTGAAGAAGGCAACTTCCGTAAATCCTCAATGGTTAGCTTTTACATCCATTTTGGAAAGTGTCAACAAAAATGCTTTCTGGACATAATTTTATGGCCTATTTCCAATTTATTATTTATGTGGCAAACAATAAGCATTTAATCAGACGTTTAGCGCCACGTTCAGGATTTACTTCATCTCGCTTTAGTCCTCTCATGTAATTGTACCACACCCATAGCTTTGGACAGACTGTCTGTTAGTTAGAAAATGGCATAAATAAAAATGATCCCTACAACTTGTAGTGGTAAAATGAATGCCTTTATTAATGTATCCAGTACTATTGTCGTGTCTATTGTTTATTTTTCACTCCTCGATTCCTACCATCTTAGGTGGACTCCCACTATTGCCCTAGCTGCTTGGAAAACATGCCATCAGCAGAGGCAAAGCTCAAAAAGAACAGGTGAATAACATATGTGCAATATTGTTTACATTTATTATTTGTTATAATTAAGAATCTGAACTGAACTTAAGTGAATCTCTGCACTTAGGTGTGCTAATTGTTTTGACTGCCCTTGCTGTATGCACACCCTGTCCACTCGAGCCACAAACATCCCAGCTCCTTTGCCCGATGACCCAACTAAAACCACCATGAAGAAGGCCTATTATCTGGCTTGTGGATTCTGCCGCTGGACCTCCAGAGATGTGGGAATGGCTGATAAATCAGTTGGTTTGTGCGGGTTTTATTAAAGAAATTCTATCATAAAATATTTTAAATGAGTAAACCGTACATGTTTATTTTATTTTATTTTTTTGTCTTTGCAGCAAGTGGTGGTTGGCAAGAACCAGAAAACCCACACACTCAGCGAGTATGTTCTGCCCTGTGGCCTTTCATGAGTTGCTCACATGCATTAACATAAGCCTTCTGTTATGCTCCACAACAACCTGAACACAGAAAATTGGTTATGAACTACTGTTTTTTGTTTTTTTGTTGTTACTGTACATGTTGTGTATACATATGTATTTATATATTTATTTATGAATGTAATAAATGCATTTCTTGCAATAATAGTAAATGTGTGGTTTTTACTTGCAGATCAACAAACTTATTGAATATTACCAACCACTCGCTCACCGAGAGAAACAAGAGAGGGACCGAAAGAAAATGGCACGGAGAAGACAAGGGATGCCACTGGCTTTTTCGGTAAACCAAAAAGAAAACATTTGCCAAAATTATTTGTGACTAGTAATCTATTTTTCTAAATAATCAGTGGGTAATTTTAAATATGCTGAGCTTTTCTTATCTAACAATGAATTGCTTTAAACAATTTGTATGTTAACATTTTGCTTAAGTTTGATTTGTTCTGGATGCAACATTGAATACAGTTTTCTCCCAGAGTATCTCTATCTTGATATTTTGCATCCATAAGAACAACCAAACAGTCCTTTGATGCATATGCCTGATTTTATAATGTGTGCAGTTTGTCATCATTGATGCATTTCTTTTGCTGTTGCATGAAGTGCCACTAATATTTTTGTGATGGCTTGGTTTCACCTGTTTCTTTTTTTCTCTCCTTTTGCCTGTTAACGTTTGTATCCTCCCAGCAACACACTATTCATGTGGTGGTGAGTTGCATGTTTTTTAAAAGTAGTCTGAATAAAACAGTAGTTGTTTTTTTGTTTAATCTTGTAGTGACCTCACAGATCACATGAATGTCTTCGTAAGTAAATTAGTTTTTGAGCTGCTTACAATGGGAGCCTTTATGTGGGTCAGCAGCAGAGGAGAAACTCTATACTTATAGACACTGTTACAGATCAAGACACCTTTAACCCTAATTAAAACCAGAATATGAACTGTTGTGGAAACTCCTCTCCTTCTCTCATCCACAATTAAGCTCCTATTTTAATCTGCCTACACAAGAGAAAGGGAATGTTTTGTCTTCATCACACTCTTTGTTTTTGATGCCATTTTTATAAGTTGATGTAAGTTTATAAAGAATGGCCATACATTAGGTTATAATTGTTTATCTTATTTCCAACTTATACAGGAAAAATATGGCCTGGGAACCAGACTGCAAAGGCAAAGACCCGGAGGACCTCTTTCTAGTCTAGCGGGCCTTTCGTGAGTGTTTTGTTGTTGTTGTTTTTTTTAACTTAACCAATGAACAGATTTAAATGTTTGACTACATTTTGTGAGATTTGAGGGAGAGTTGATGGTCTTAAAAATTCTAATGTCTAGTATGTTGCTTTTGCAGTCTTAAAGAGGGGGAGGACCAGAAAGAGATCACCATTGAACCTGCCCAGGCCCTTGATGAAGTGGAGCCTCTTCCTGAAGACTGTTACACACGGCCTGTCAATCTCCCAGAGGGTGAGTTAGTCCTCTGTTATGTGACTGCTGTATACTGATCATTATGTCTAATGATGTGTCTGTGCTGTTGGTCATCATAGTGACCACTTTAAGGCAGCGTCTGCTGCAGCCGGACTTCCAGCCTGCAAACGCCTCTCAGCTCCACCCAAGACACAAGCACCTGCTCATGAAGCGCTCTCTACGCTGCAGGGTCAGTGCCCCTCAATTTTCAATGTCACAAAATCCCAGAAGAATAATGTAGTATCTCTTATTATTAGTATACGGGACTATGACACCTTAAAGTTTAATCTGATACTTTTTCCTTGATATATTTTAATCTTTCCTTGATATATTTTAATCATATAGAAGTTTATACGATGCAGCACATGTCTGAACTGTTTTGCGAACAACAGATTCAAATTGCTGGTTCCATAATTTTTTCAGCAGAAATTTGAAGGAAACAATGAATCATGCGTTTTTCCTTTTTCTTGACATGTAAAGCATGTTATTTGTAAGGAATACAAATGCAGTGCATGTTGAAATTAACATAATTTTATATTACATTTGTATTAGATTTAAAATATATGCTTGTCATATCTTTATTTATTTCAAACCTGCTCATACAATTCACGTAACAATATAACTATACAGACACAAATACAAATATGCATGCTTTGAAAGGGGGATGGATGAAGCAAATTCCCTCCCATACCTCACAGAACATACATTTCAAGACAAGACACACAAAACACACAGTCATCCAGACATCACACTTGCCCAACACTCTCTGACCCTCCATCTCCCTCCACCTAACATCATGCTCTGTGCTGAGGGCATCACTGTCTCTCATTCTCATTTTTTCATTGTTTCTTTTTTATTACTATTTTTTTTTAAAAACTGAACCAGGCTCCTACAGTTTTAGTTCTTCTGATAATTTGTTCCACATATTAACTCCATGTACTGAGATGTGCGTTGACTTTAATGTAGTTGTAAACTTTGGCTGATAAAATGTTTTATTACTAAGTTTGTTGTTATGACAAGCATTTTGATCTTGAAATATATTATTTAAATTAGCTGGAAGAACATTGATGGATGCCCTGAACATAATTTGAGCTGTTTTAAAGTTTATCAGATCATTAATTTTTATGTCTGATGATTTTAGAAACAGTGGGTTTGTTGGATGCAGATAGTGGACCTTGTGAGCAATCCTAATGCCTCTTTTTTGCAGTTAAATTAAGGGAAGTAAATGAGTCTTATTGCAGTTTCCCCACACTTCAACAGAATAATTTTAAATATGACATAACTGATGAATAACAGCAGTGCATTCTGATTCAGTAAATGACTTGATCTTTTTATCACTCCCACACATTTAGCAACTTTTGTCTGCAAGTAACTTAAATTAGGTTTCCACGGCATTTTCTCATATATTATAACTCCAAAAAATACATTTGTTCAATTGGCAATGGTTATTTGGACTGGTATGAGACTTTTACGATTTCCAAATAACTTGAGTTTAGTTTTTTTTTTTAATTCAATGATTTTCTTTTAGCTTATTTATTTCCACAGTTACTTGAGCCAAAAGCTGCTTCAAATTATGCCCTGCACATATAATATTAGTATCATCAGCAAAAAGTACAAATTTCATGAGCTTAGATATTTTACATATGTCATTATTGTACATTATGAATAATATAGGAATAATATAGGCCACATTGTGGAATCTTAAGGTATCACATATGTTATGTCCCTAATCCTTGACTTGTATTGGCTAATCTGCAGCACTTGTCTGTCCCCAAAGTAGATTTGTAACCATTTTTTGGTCAATCCTAGAATGCCATAGTTTATTTATTAAAATATGATGATCAATAGTGTCAAAAGCCTTTGAAGATCAGTAGAAATCCCAATTATAAATGTATTTTTTTCAGTGGCATTTGAAATTTCCTCCATTAAATGAATTAAAACAAGTGATTTAGATCTATTTTTTCTAAACCCGTATTGAGTATCAGATAACAATTGATGCTTCTTAATAAAACCACAAAATCTAGTGTCAAAATCATTTTTCAAGTATTTTGGAAAACTGTGGCAGGATTGAGACCAGCTGGTAATTTATAAAACAGTGTTTATCTCCCAATTAAAATAATGGGTTAACTTTGGCTGTTTTCATTCGGTGATGAAAATGTCCAAATTGAAAAGGTAAATTGAAGATTTGTGTAAAGGGTTTGGTTATTTCCGCCGCCTTACGCACTATTGAAATTTTTAGCCAGTTTCGGTCCAACATTAAAAAAATATCATTAAAGCCATCCACAATTTTCTCTTCGTCCTTTATTGTTATATTATTCTGAACAAAATACTCAGGGTAACATGGGCCATTAGAACCACAGCCAGTGACAGTATGCAGTACATTCCAAATTCCTTTTATGTGATTTCTTTTCCTACACTAGTTTAGTGTAATTCTCTTTCCTACTTTCTCCCATTATAATTAATTTGTTTTTGAATGTTTTATACCTTACTTCAGCCTCTTTTGTTCTATACCTAAGAAACTGCTTGTTTAAATAATTTTTCTTTAATTTTTCTTTTTCTTTTAAAAGCCCTTTTGTTATCCATGTTTTTTTACTCTACACTTTGTAATGGGACAATTTCTATCACAAAGAGAAAGAAATATGTCTAGGAATTAGTTGTAAGCTGTGTTTACATCGGACTCTTCATCAATAGATTCCCCGTTATGAGTTGGTAAATCCTGCTTCAGAGCCATTATTGATAGTTCTGTTACAACCCTCCAGTAATAGACTTTTTTAACTACTTTAGTTATTTTACAGTTGACGTCATACACCATGAAAACTGGTAAATGATCTTTGGTGTCGTTTAGTGATAGACCACCAATTATGTTACTGCCCAGAATATTACAGAATCTGTTATCTATTAATGTAGCACTGTCTGCTGTTATTCGAGTTGGTCTTGTAATTAGTGCATGTGGCATTCATTGTGTATTTCACAGTAGCTACATGTTCGAAAACTCGTTGCCCCCTACAGTGCAATTCTGCTAGGTATACATCCGCGCTAAAGGTGAAAGTCATCATAGTTCGCTTAATATAGACCCATCTCCCTGCCCAACTTTGAGAATAGATTAACGGCGATATTTTTTCAATATTATCTGAGTAATTCACCTGTAGTCCTAGCTCCTGAAAGTTTGTTGCAGGAATTGAACTCTGAAATTTGTTTTGACATATAAACAGTTATTTATTTGAAAAGCCTAATTGTTCCTTTCTCTCAAATCCCTCTAGAAATGTGAGCACAACTTGAGCAAGCCAGAGTTCAACCCAACTTCTATCAAGTTTAAAATTCAGCTGGTGGCTGTGTAAGTATTCAAGGGATGAAAGTCACACTTTGATAAATAAATCATTATAATTATTATTATTATGCCTAAAGCCTCTATGTGTAATTGGATTAAGTTTGTAATGTGTAATAATAGTTGAGCCTTAGCACACACATATAGTGTAGTAATTATTCATGCAGCTTAATAAATGAAAGCTTTTGTTTGCTTTTTATGCCTTAATAAATGCCTTTTAGGAATACTTTTCATTATATCTTAAATTAAATGCAGCAAAAGTGAGTGTTTATTTATTCATTTGATGTTTTCTTTTTATTTCAACCTTGTCTTGTCACAAAACACTTTTGTCTCAGACTGAGTGAATGAAAATGGATTTTGTCTTTGAATCTTATTTGCAGGAGTTACATCCCTGAAGTGCGAATTATGTCCATTCCAAATCTCCGATACATGAAAGTAAGTCTGAATGACAAATTTGAAGTGTTGTGAAGTTATTATCTCTCAAGACAAGAACCAATACAACTCCAAACTTATATACCAAATAAAATCTAATAAATGATTTTTGTTTTTCTGTTTAGGAGAGTCAAGTGCTGCTAACACTGACCAACCCAGTGGAGAATGTCACCCATGTGACCTTGGTGTCTTGTGAAGAAGAAGATCCTGATGACATTAACAGCACGGCTAAGGTTCGTTTATAATCTTCTTCACTTTGTAACCTCAACAGACACTGCCAGAAAATTACTAAAAACATCAAAATGTTTATCTTATGTAATTTGTTTCCTGAATACAATGGCATGTCCTAACAAGAATATTTTAAGAAACTTTCACCTTTACTCTTCGTACCTATTCATTTGTTTAGCATTCTGACAATGAACTCAAATTCAAGTCTTTAATAAAGTAGTAAAAGAAGTAGTAGTAAAAGAATTTAATAGTTTGTAGTTAAGAGATTTAATTCTGCAAAAATGAATGGGAATACCTGAAATAACTAAACAGAATAATAAAAATTCAAAATAATTTAACTTGATCGTCATCTGGACTATGCACACTTTAAAACAAAAATGAAAACATTTTCTTATCTGTAATATTCTTTAGACATAAATATTCTCTATCTAGGAACCTACTTAACATGTATTTTCAAATATGTTAATGTACAATAGAAAAAAATAATTTGACTAATAGACTAAACACAAATGAATAGCTTACTTTTAAAGAATAGTTAGCATCAGTCCTATTTACCACTAACAGGTCTATGTCTGCGCTCCCTGTCGGCTCCCTGACCTTTATAACTGCTCACTTTCACATGTAGAGCCATTACCCTCAGTTTGTTAGTTGTCAAATCAACAGCTCTATCTGCCCCGTCCCAGTGGATGGTCTGCTCCCTGTGTCTATGGCCATTTGTCTTCCTGTGCCTTCAGTGATGACGCCATGTCCCAGGCAGGAATGAAAAAATGCCCCTGGCCAAAACACGCATCTTCATGACCCATTTCTATTCACATTATGGCCAAGTGGAGTGTGCAGGACTCTATGTAGTGCTGTTATTCTGCTTGATCAGTTCAATTACCTGCAGGCCATTGTGAAGAACATGTAGGTCTGCTTGGATGGATCAGTTTATGTACGTCTCTGTCTTCAGTGATGTGGGAGAAATATCAAAGACTGGACAATCTCAAAATAGTTGTTTTAAAGACACGCAAAGTGATTTTGTTATCTATAATGAAAACTTTTCTTGAAGATGCATTATGTAGCTTTTATAGAAATGGGTTTGCCACTTGCTTGTCTCCATGCAAATGTTGCTCTGTTGTGTAGATTGGAATGTTCCGCAGTTTGACCTTGAACTTGTCCATCTGGCATTTTGCAACAGTATTTATTGTATTTTACGACAGTGTATTTATTGCTTAAAATCCTTTAAAAAACATGCAGGCTTGATGCTCTGTTACTTGGCCAAATAGTCATCTGCTTGGTTTTATGGAGACAGAATGAAAACATTTAATTGCTTGACCTGCCAGCTAATTTGTCATGAAGAACATTGGTCACAGACATACTGTATATATAGTTTTCTTATACGTTCAAGGCATTCCTCATGAAATAAAAAAACAAAACAAACACCAGTGCAGATGTTTTAGTGTGTGTCTTATACCAGATGACACCTTTAAATGCAGGTGTCACCTGCACAGCTGCTTCTGTGGCTGCAGTGAGAAGAACATTCATTCAGATTACATGGAGAATACTGTGCTCATTAGATCTGCAAAATGGCTGCCAGTGACATTAACCAAGTGACAAAAAAACTGTTCCCTGTGTGGATCATGGGGTTTAAAGTGCTAAAACGAGTGCTAAAATTAATATGTGATAATTAAATGATTTACATTGTGGCTATAGTTTAATTAGCTACAAGTCTTATAGGTGCAGCTTAGCGGCTTGATGCTGAAACTGTGAAAAGCATTTCTTTGCTAAATTGATAATGATGTAAATCATGATCAGTCAGCTCCTTTCTCTAATCCTCTTTAGAGTTATTACTGTTAAATTGTCATGTAAACTCATGTTTAGACAGTTTTGTTTTCTTAAATTGTGTGAAGATGACAAGAAACAGCTGTGACACAAACTAGATAAACCCTAAATTAGCACTTCAACAATAACCGCCACAATATCCGTGTCAATACAAATGAAATAATCCTCTGCCTGCCAGATGCTCACTGTCAAAACCATTAAAGCCCTTTGTACATTTCAGTTTTTGTTCAGCTTTATTTTTAGTCCAGGTTTAATTTTCACAATAACTGTTTTCTTTATTTGCAAAAGTCTCTGTGCACAATAGCATCCGACATCCTCACTGGTAGTGTTACTTCCTGTACAGGCAGTGAATTGGTTGAGTGTAGTCATTTTATTGGTATGTATACAAGATACTGTATGCTACAGCCATTTAATATTAATACCTAGAGTATTAGGACTAAGATCATGTATTGCTATGCAGCAACATTAAGTATTGCTATCTGTTGCCTATATCTAACATTGTGGTGTCCCTCGCAGACTCCACAGGTTGATTGAAAGCCAGTGCCTCTGTTTTTGTTGCTTCTTCAGGTCATGATGCCCAGCAAGGAGTTGGTTTTGGCCGGGAAGGATGCTGCTGCGGAGTATGATGAACTAGCTGAACCTCAAGACTTCCAGGATGACCCAGAGTATGCACAAAAACACACACACGTGAACACACACATACATTTACACACAACATGGTTTTAATAGAGTCTACTCACTCCTAACCCCATCTCCATCTCCTCCTTCAGTATTGTTGCCTTCAGGAAATCCAACAAGATTGGTTTCTTCATCAAAGTGATCCCTCAGAAGGAAGAGGACTGCGATGTCACTGTTTCATTTAAAATCCGGCACGACTTTCGTAACCTGGCGGCTCCTATCAGGCCAAGCGAGGAGGCAGGGGACGTCCAGGCAGAGGCCATTTGGCTCACCCATCATGTAGAGCTGAGACTGGGGCCACTGGCTCCATAAACAACAACAAATACTTCAACTCACTGTCAAAGTAGGATCTTATCAAACTAAAATAAAATGTTTCAACGAGATAGGGCCTGCAGAACAAGAAAGTTGAGTTATTGTATGGTTTTGTTACTCATCCAAGTATTTTCTTCAGTTTTGACACAGCTCATTCCCGTCTCTAGTAACTATGTGCTAGTTTAATGTAGTTAGCTTCTCCTTAAACTAATCCCATGCTTGGGCTGTGTCAGAACTTTGAAGTTACTTTGATCAGTGGAAAAATATATTCACTCCAAAAAAAAAGCCTTTGTCCATTTGGCTATTTCTGAAACACATCAAAAGAAGGTTGAATTTCAGTTTCAGACTCAACATGTTGGCTGATTCATCACTTATCATGTGGCTTATTGCATTTGTTCAGTATTGATGTGGTTAACATTGTAGGATTTTTGTTGCAACACTATCTTATTCATACCATCCCTGAAATAAATATTTAGACTGCAAACACCAATTTGTACTGAAAGTAATCTACCTATAAGCATCTGTATTCTGAAAGTCCCTTCTTTAAACACTGCAGACCAAAATTAGTCGACTTATAAATGTGGTATTTAAAGCTTGTAAATTAGAGGTGTTCCACATACTTTACACTTACATTGTTATTGCTATCGACACTAGTACTGTACAAACAGGCATGTAACTGGTAAATGTCACTTCTCTTTTATTCCTTTGCAAGTTTTTGTTCATTAATTTACATTTTTATTTATCTTAAGCAACCATGAGTATTAGGGCACAGATTCAGTTTTCTTGGCAATCTTTGGTCATCCAAAGTTTAGTATGTATTCTTTTCTTTTCTTATACTGCTCTCCTGACTTGTATCGTCTGCACTGTAAAAATCTACTAAACATGCCATCACTATTCTGTTCTGGCTAATAAATGAAATATTGCAAATTACTTTGAGTGTAAGCTATGCTACTGTGTTTCCCACTAAATAATAATAGTAGTATTAGTTATAATAAGTAATAGCAATTGTATTACTTGGTATTGGATAACACTTATTAATTATTAAACATTGGTGTATACATTTTAATTACGTGTGTATCATATACAGCCTATAAGAATGAATATGTATGAGAAAGGTACATGAATTCACACCTTGCCGTGAAATTTAAAAACCGTGCTTGTATTTTTGCAGTTTCAGGTTTCACCACTTGATGGGGCTACAGGGCAAGCTTTATTTTTAAGGGCTTTGAAAAACCTTATGCATTGGGAAGCCGAGGGACACGTGTTTGCTCATGTAAAACCAGTCAGTCTGAGAAAAAGAAAACAATGCCTTTTGAATGTATATATAGTTTCCTTGTGGTTCTCTTTTATACACCTATTGAAGATGTGAAGTAGCTTACTAGTAAATGCAGATGTAGGTCTTGTTTGACATTGGCTCATCCACAAGGGACAATTTTCCTTTGAAAGATCAGAGTGTTGCTGCAGTTCTAGAGGCACTGGTCATAGTCATTCTGTGTGTGTAATACAGCCATGTTTTTCTTTTATCTAAACTGCTGGAGGAGTGGACTATAGACCCGTAAATCACACTGAAGATGAGGTAATAAAATGCACATGGACCAGTCTGTGCCAGAGAGTGTGTCCTACTGCCTCCTCTTCAGTGATGATGATAGCTGTGGCATTTTCAAAGCACACTAGAGCTGTTTGCTGCATGCACTTGTTGGGGCTTAGCCAACCAACTGGGATTTCACACTGATGGATGTGAGACCTGCTGGAGGAGACATGCTATTTATGGTTTAAATGTGCTGTGATAACTTTTCAAAGCAATTACATATATTACACGTGGCCATATCCGTCATCTCAAAAGTTAAGCAAGGCCAGGTCTGGTTAGTACTTACATAGGCGACCATTGGGAATACCTGGTGTCCTAATCCCAGGCTCTAAATTGTCTTTGAGTGTCCGAACAAATATTATATAAATCCAAAGCATCATTATTAGGTACTTGTTTCATGGTTGTGGAGTGTCTCATTTAGTTCATAAAACCCTGTTCAAAAATCTTGCAGTTCATTGGGTTAACATAATAATCCTAAATTTAAAAACAGGACTCATCGGGTGGCTGTTCACTTTGATCATAACATGAGCTTTAGGATTAAAATTTAATATCTCTTGCGGTCTTTTTCATTTGTATCCACAAAGTTTGTTTTTTCTTGACTATTTTTAAAAGATCTTTATTTTTAGAGGCAGACCCAGGCAGCTGTGACCAGATGAAAAATTCCTGACTCAATTACAGGTTTGACTTTTCCAACATTACATCATTGGATAAATCACCAGCCACTGCTCACATAGGAGAAGTACGACACACACAGGGGCAAAGGAAAGAAAGTTACACGTAACCTATAAATTACGTTAACTGAATAAAATGATAATATATTCAAGTCTAGACAATGAATTACCAAAGCCTCAAATTAAGTGTTCATAAAGTGTGTGTTTTTCATGTAGACTACACACCTACACACCTCTTACAAGAAATAAAATATTAATTGCCATAATTTTCACTAGGTGCCCTCTTGATGAATTTGTTCATTTGATCAGGGGCACTGCAAGTTAATGAAATGGCCACCGGCTGATTTCCATTTGTTGTCCTCTCACAAACACACTGTTATTGATATTCCAATGAACTTCAACAGTGGAGGTGAGGTTGGTGAAGTGTCTTGCTCAAGGACGCGACTACTGTATGCACTCACTGAGCCACTGCCTCTCTACTACTGCATCGGATATTCTCAATACAGCCCTGCTTCTGCGAGATTTTCAAGATAATATAGCCTTACTATAGTTATATACTGTAAATGTCTCTTTTTCCCTCACAAATGGTTCATGACGCATTTTGGCAGAAATAACTGGACCAAGAACAGTTCTGTGAAAATAGTGGAGACGTATTTAGTTTCTTGCTAGGACTTTAATACCGCTATATGGTTTTAACTCCCCTCTGTGTGTCAAATAGATGCATACTCTCAATAGTCCTCAGATTCAGTGCAGACCTTGTCCACTATATTGTGTCTGTTTCAGTGTATTTGGAGGAAAAAAGACCCAAACTTTTCCACTTTTGTGATTGTAGTCGGCTCTGGGTGAGGTGAGTGATTAATGGCTTCTTTCAGTTGGTGCTCACCGAACCATCATCGGGTTAATTAGAGGTAAGTGATGGTGTCTGCCCACAAGAATAAGTGCAGCCACCCGGCCAGGGATGCCAGATACTGTATGTGAAACTGTTGAGATAGTAAGAATACAACGTGAGACAATAGACTTAAAACTAAATGCTATATTCATACATTTCTATTCTTATGCTTTTATTGCACCATTATTATGAGCCCAGTGTCTGCGTACACTGGTCTATGAATGTGTGTTTGAATGGGTGAGTAGTTTATTGCTGTAAAGCGCTTTGACGTGATCATTTACTACCCTCTAACCTGAAGACTATATTTGGTGTGGAAAGGAGTAGACAATTGATATTCATTTCCTTTAAACAATTAGATGGAAGTTCTTGTAATTGTTCTGCCTGGAATGCTTCACAATATGGCATTAAACTCAGCTACTGCATGTTTTAAAGGGCCCATATTACTTTATATTTGATCTATGTTATAATGCTTCCTCATCAAAAACATACCCAAAGATTTTTTTTTCTTCTTTTACCTGTTTTAACACACAAATCCTGCATATTTAAACACACAAATCATGCATATTTAGGCTTATCTCTCAAACAGGAAACATTCTGTTCCACCTTTGATGTCATGGGGCAATATAAGAAGCATGACACTATTTTAAACTCCATACACCTTCACTAGGATCAATGGGGTATTTTGAGCCCTGGTATTGCCAATCTCTAGTGAACTAAAGGAGACTTATAATGCAGAACTACTGAAACATGTGTGAATTAAACAAAACACAATTCCAGGTATGTTTTTGAGGAGGTAACAACATTAATTACTAACAGTAATTATTTACTAATTACAAGTAATTAATTAACAAACAGCTAATTGCAGAACTGACAGATTGGGAAAATCTTTTGTCCCTAGAACTATCCAGCTTTACAATCTATCAATTAAGGACAAGGACAAATACATTGACTTTTCTGCGTAGATTTAGTTTTACAATTTTATTTTATTCTATTTTTATTTGTAATATTTTGGAACAATACAGATCAAACCTGGAACATGAATTTCCCCTTGGGGATAAATAAAGTTTATGTCTATGTGTATGTCTATTAAAACTATGTCTATGTCTATTAAAAGCTCAGAAGAGTACATGTTGTGTAATATTGGACTTTTAAGGTATTGAAGAAATTAAAACAGCTGTCATACTGTGAAACATTCAGGTAATGTTCTGTAGTGGATCCTTAACAGTCAAAAGAAAAAAATGTGTATCATTATTTGCTCTCTAAGTCATAGAAACCGTGACACAAGCTACACAAACAGGCAACCATCCAACTTCACATGAGATTTTGTTGAGTTAAATTGCAAGATACTCCAGTCCACCTCTGTATGATTCATTTGCCATTTTCCTCACTCGGCTCCCATTCCCTCTCAGTTTTCACTCTTAAATCTACCAGTTGGTTGCGATGTTGACTTTGGATGTGGTATTGAAAGAGATCGCTCTGAGAAAGCAGATGACCTTGGCCTGTGTCTCTGAACCTCTGTCTAGTTCCTCTATAGGCTCGGTCACAGCTTTCATTCATTATTTGCTCAATTGCTCACCAGGGGCATTACATGTACGGGGCACAAGTGGGTCACCGCCCGGAGCTGAGGCCGTACAGCCGCTCGGCCTCATGGGAAATCCCCACCGGAGACCCTATAGCGTTAAGCTTTGACAACGGGCTGTAATGAGAAGAAATTATGTCAGGGAATTAGGGCTGGTATTGATTAGTGAAAGGGGTCACGTCCTGGAGGGAATTGTTTAATCATTTAAGAACTTGCTCATTTGCTTTGCGCAGACCAACCCTATTACGAGAAGACTGACACCACATTTATAATTAGTTTGAAGTAAGTTGTCAGCTTGGTGTTAGCCGGATGGAAATGGCTATGATTAGTATTGCTTCAGGCTAATATCTTTGACCTTTTCAGTTCTTGTTAATCAATGGGCAAGTTTGATATCATGAAAAAACTAATACAAATAAAAATATATTTACAGGTGACTTCTACAGTTATGCATTGCTGTAGGCCTAACTAAAATATTCATAAATATTCCTTACAGATTAAATTGTGAACATATCATAACATGTTTTAAATGTATGGTTGTTTTTTTCATTTAATTTGCCTTAAATTCATTAACTTTCTTCACGCCCTGCTGTTCTTGTAATGCCAAAAGCCTTCGCAAAACAACGTCCACCCTAAACCTAACCAAACAGCTCATGTACTTTGTATTAACCAAATTATGAATCCGTACAAAGGTTTTTAACACTCATATCTGTCAGCTCAGCGTGTTATATGGAGTAGTAACATCCGCATTGCCAACAGTCTATCCAGTAAGATCTAACTAAGCCTGTGGCCAGCTTGGAGCTCCTTTTTATTGGCATATAACTGCTGTCATGAGATGCAGGGCCCGAACACAACAGCATAGCACTCATGTATTAGCCTGCATCAGCAAACAGAGCACAGTCTGACTTCTGACATTTATAGAAAAGAGGCGTCTCTCTACCTGTCAGCCTGAGCTCTTAATTCAATGCTGCCAACACATGACAGTCCTTTGCGCACCATCCGCTCTGTATGCAACACCACAAACTACATGTCACTGAAAATCACACTGAGCATTAGCACAGGAGGAACTGCTAAGTACAAGGAGTCACAAGCCAGTTAGAAGCCATCCTGCATTCAACGGGCAGCATGGCGGACCCTGGAGGAGGGGTTAGTGTTCCTCACAGCAAGAGGATCCCAATTGGATTCAGACATTCAACTGGGAATTGAATATATGTATATGTATATGTATATGTATGTGTATGTGTATATGTATATGTCTATGTATAAAACTTGTTGGACTGTAGGTGTGGTAGGGCAGTAAATGATTAGCTCTCACACAAGGCGCTGGCAGACTGAATGATGAGGCTGAAGAAAGATGCAGGAGAGAAAGACGACCATGACGGGGCAAAACGCCAAAACCACAGAAGTCTGGTCCATCATGAGCCTCTGCCACACTATAATATTGTTCCCCTCAGAGCGCGTCGCTGTAGATCACCCTCCGGAGGCCAGCCTGAATCAATGCAGAGGATCAATGGGAGCTTCATGGGATTTATGACACAGGAATATGAAATGTCAAACTGTAGAGGTGGATTTGGAGCAGGCTCTATCTGTGGTGCATGACAACAGACAGGAGACTCTTAAAATGTTACATGGAAATAAATGTTTTCTTTTCATAAACCACTATCACCCTTAGACAGATTATGAAATTTATGTCTGCTATATTAATTTTTATTTTCATCATAATAAATATAAGGTCATTAGCCCATATAACATAATCTACTCTGCAGTTATGGAGTAATTTGGATGTGATAATTAACAGTTTTATGTCAATTTATTGCCCTTTCTTTTTACTGAAGCTTCAGTTTTTATGAAAATGTAAATTCACAATTCACAGTACATCTTTAAACTTTTGTTAATATTAAATCTCAAGAAGGTAATCTAAACTAAAGAAAGGATTAATAGTAGGTCTACCTTTACCCCTATGTGCTGAAAGTATGTTTAATTTAATTAGTACTCTGTAATGAACTTTTTCTCTCTAACTTCATCTCACTGTCCAGAATGACCTATAAATTGACCCAAGTGATGGAAAGTTTATAACTTAATCGTACAATAACCTATGCATTTCTTCTTTTTCTTTTAAACTGTGTTAAATATGAATTCTTTGGATGGTCAATTAAGTTAATGAGATCAAATGAATAGACTTGAGCCACCAATGAATAAATACACAAATACAAAAGTTCAAATATGCATCATCAGATTGCTACTTTGCAGTGATATCGTGCTGGGAATGTGTATCTCTTCTGGTGACACAATGCAACCATTAGAAAACACTGCTAAAAGTTTTAAGAAAAGAAGAATTTTCAGGAGCATATGGCCCTGCTTAGGTTTAGTATTTAAGTTTTCAACAAAAAAGGTGAGTGACTAAGTGAAAAACCGTGACTGTAATGTTATTTGAGACAAAAGGTGAGTGACTAAGTGAAAAACCGTTGGTAAACTTGTGACTGTAATGTTATTTGAGAGGGAGCTGTTTAACTGCACAAATTAAATCACCTTTTGTAGCTGCAACTAAGTCAGTTATTTCTGGTTCAGACTGTGTTAAAATAAACCTCATCTTAAGTCTAACCTGCATAAAAGAGCTAACAGAATAGTGCTTTCAGTTAGCATCACACCCCAGAGAATGTTAAAGGCATCAGCTGCAAAGTATCTATATATATGTTCCCCGACTGTCCCCGGCTTTATTGTACATCTAGTCCATTAAAACGACCCATTGTGTATCTTCTTTGTGTTTAATGGTCATGAGCCGACAGTTGCCTCCCAAACCTGTGCTTTTAAATTCAACTCAACATTGTCTGTTTAATCTAGAGCCACGTGCAGACAGTCGGTCAGACTCCAGTCCCCACAGAGAGAGTTTGCAGACGAGAGACCGGCAAATTACCTTAGTCACCATCATTAAAAGGTATTATGATCCAGCCATCTCCTCATTCAGGGTAGAAAGAGCAGATGCAGCTGTGGGGGTAACTGCATTGCCTGTTATGAGGAAAATTTAATTCATATTATTAAAAGAGCACGATGGTTTAATATTTTAGCAAGTTGAAATACTGTAAATTGGATTAAGTTACTCCAGTGGGTACATGGCAATAAGAAACTATAATCTTCCCATGGCATGATCAGGTTAAACAGCAGTGTTGAGACTAATGATGTGTTAGTTTACCGCCCACCTGTTGCTGGAGTGTCTATCATTGGCATCATCTCGTAATGGAAGCCTTATTATAATATAATATTTTGAATAATTTCTTACTTCTTTATGCACTTCTTTATTTCTATTCTTACAGGTGGGACTATGTCTCTCTACTTTGGGGTCCCTCCGGAGGAACTGGATTGTCCAGGGTGAGGGAAGTCTTGCTTAGAGTCTAGATAAAATAGAGAAAATGAATGGACAGATGGCATTCTATTATTTTTATTTAGTCTGAAAAGTTCCACAATATGGTATTAAACAGATCTATCTTCCATTATGTGGTGAAGAAACACAGAAATGATGTATTTTTAAAGAATTTAAAATGAAATGAATGAAATTACTTGCATAAATGTGACACGGTTAGAGTAACGCTGATCTGTTATCTATTCTCGAAGCAACATAATACAAAACTAATGAATGATCTGTATGACCTCTGCTACAAACAATTCAAAACATCCCCAATATATTCATTACATAACGCACATTTGCTATACTTTTGAAATACTTGATTTTAAACATGACCAGGTCTTGTCACAGCGGGAGACTGGGTGACTCTGAGTTCCCCATAACCATGTTCTTTTTAATTTCCTGTTGATGGCGCTTGCAGATTTGATTTCCTGCAGGCACGGGAAACATTATCTGGTTGCCAATCTCTGACACTGAAGGAGAATTCACTTCAATGAGACTCAACAGCTCTATCCAGGACCCCTCACCGCTGAAGGACCGAGGGGCTGCACATCTGCTCTAGGCTAAATATGTCCAAAAACTCACAACATGGATTAGAACATCTTAGTCTATGCGTGCTAATGGTTGACAATGGGAAAGAGAAACATGTCAAAATCTGTGACTGTCACTCAACTCAGGTTATGTTACTTAACGCAATAGCCTTTGTTTTAAACCAGATAAAACTCTCTTCTATATAAGGTCCTGTCTTACACAAACTTGACTCTTGTAAGCTTTAAATTGTGTTAAAATATTGTTACCTCCTCCAAAACAAACCTGGAGTTGTGTTTTGTTTCATTCACACGTGTTAATAATCCTGCATTATCATTATTATCTGTATGCACCTCCAAAGCTTGGCAATTCTAGGGCTGAAATTATCCAAATTATTCTGGTGAAGATGTATGGAGTTTAAAAACACAGTGCCTCAGCCTCGCAGGATTTGTGTATTAAACATGTGTAGATAAAAAAAAAAACCACAACTCCAGGTAT
>KN501700.1:31833-48184 GCA_000787155.1 Scartelaos histophorus | reverse complement strand
GAGCACTTCCTGTATTACCACATTCAAGGTGGGTTGGAGTATTTTCTGTTTGAGAGAAGAACTAAGCCTAAACACTCAGTTTCACTTTCTTCTTTAGGCAAATCTTGAAAAGAAAAGCTGGAAAAATAGACACAAGCTGAACCATTCCTTAAAAATATAAACCATCTTTCAATTTCTAACACACTTCCCCTTGTTTTTAGAGCTTTTGTTTTACCATCATGTTGCTCATGCGTTTTTGTGCTTGGTCCAGATTTGAGCCCTGGAAACAGGGCTGGAAACAGGGATGGCGAATGATTGATGGCACAATGTGAGGCGTTCAAGCGCATGGTGTTAATCAGGCCGCTCTGCAGATGTTTGGAGTCACTCACTGGTTACTGCAGCACCTATAGAAAAACAAGCCTGTGTTTATGTGGACTTCAGCACACACACATGCAGTTAGGTGTTAGCTAATACAGAGGCCGGGGTGAGCAAGCCGGCTACTCTCACCAGGTGGTTCACTTTATTGGTTATTCCTGGATTGTGGTCAGAATTCAATGGAGGAACTGGACCCCCAACAGGAAGCAGTGCTGGGCTGGCTGGTTCTGAGCAGGAAATACCTCTGGCTGTGTTTACCCAACAGTTAGAGCTGGAATTATCAGCGAGGAGGACAGATGGAGTGTGAAGGCTGTTCAGCACTTGAAGCAAAAGGTAATGAGAAATAAAACAGTGCACACATGCTTTCCAGTCTAAATATGCTTTTTGGTTTCATTACCATTTTATTAGGCTTAGCTGTAAAAAGAACAGAGAGGGTCCTTTCCTTCCAAATCTTGGCCGTGGAGTTATAGTATCATCCAACTTATAAAATACGTATTTGGCTATTGGACATTTCAGTGTGAAAGATACAAGTGTAGTCAGATTTCAAAGGTTGTAAATTGTACATGTTATTATTTGCTTCTGGATAAATTGCGCCTCTTCTATCCAAACAGGTGGCACGATGAAAAGATAATCTATTAGACAACACATGTTACACCTAATATGGAAAATAATAAAATGAAATAGTGCAGTTAGTAGTATTATCTTGATACAAAACCTTTAAACTCACTTTCAGTATCAAGAAGAAAAAGCATTGATACTTTATACCAAATTTGAATTTAAGTTAGAGCCTTTTGAAATTATGATGTAAAAATCAAATGTTTTAGGAAAAAACCTCTAGGTTAAAAAGTAATATGTCATTTTCAGCACAAAATAATTTTTTTCTTGGAAATTAATTCTGTGGTCTTATACTAGTTCTGATATAGATTCAGATAATTGCTTCTAGGTTAATTCTAAGTATCTGGGCATTGTTACTTTCATAATTAGCTACTCAATGGTATTGCTCTAGTAACCAGACAATCAAGTAATTGTTAAGACATAATAAACTACCATGGATAACAGAAACGTTTTTCACATGTTCCCACATATTCACACATTTCACACATCAGCATTGCAATGTAATAGACACACACTAAATGAATGCAGTGGTTGCACCATAAAGTTCCCTAAACTGCAATCTTGACTCTTCATTAGGAACATATCTGTTTACCAGTTTTGTCGATTAATACTAGACCTGACTAATCATCCCTGCGCCGCCACACAGGCTCCAACACTGAAGGACGGGTCAAATGCAGAGAACTAATTTCCAGATTTAGCTCATACTACCCTATTTTCTGATACATGTTGTAAGTTTCCTTGTCAAAAACAAACCTAGAGTGTTTTTAAACTCCATACACGTTCACTAGAATCATATGGATAATTTCAGGATTGTTAATCTCTTCTAAAATAAATGTAAAACGTAGCTGTTAACTTGAAAACCACCGCTCCATGACATCACAGGGAACACAATATTTTAATCTTTGGAGATGTAGACAGACTAATAAAGGCAGGATTACTCAAATATGTGTGAATGAAACAAAGCACAACAGCAACAAATTTAAAATCTAAAAACATTTCTAAGGATGTAAAATGTACTCCAAAGAATGCATTTTATATTCTTAAGCTATTCAGTTTCACCTTTCACCTTCTTTTTGACCATTCTCAGTGTCATCTTGCCATTACCTCCAGGAGTCCCCTTACCCCTTTTTGGGAAACACTGATATAGAGGCTTGAGCAGAGTTGGCTGTGCTGCTGTGCGCTGAGTGATATTACCTCAGCATCACTGAAGTACATGTTGTTCACAGGACTCAGAGGCAAGCCTTTTGTCATTTTAATTCCATATTATATAGTACTCCATCTGAAGGGCAGTGTGGCTCTCAGCTGCAGATCTCATGTGTGAAACCGGAGGACGCTCTGTTCCAGGAGAAAGACAGATCCTCTTTACGGAGAGAGACAGCTCCAGTGCTCACATGTTACAGCGCCAGACTTGACATTTACTTTGCACAAATTTTCTGCCGACGGCCTACTAAAGGCAAACATAAAGGTGCATATGGAGCAGTTCATTCAGCAAGCTGTGCAAATGGTTGGGAAATATTAATGTTATAACAACAACTTAATCTCTAGACTATAACAAAATGGATCTGTACTGTACTGTACTGTTAAATTAAATACATGAAACATAATTAAAAGAAGGTATAAACCCTCATTCATCCAGGAATGGTAGAAAAAGTGAAGTTTATTTTGAAACTTAACTTTGAAACTTAACTTTTTCTACTTTTCTACTAAATCTGCTGCCAGTGAATGAGCACAGAGGCCAATGACCCAATTTATATTATTAGACTGTTTAAGGTCAATATTTCTGATTATACTGAACAAAAGGCAAAATAACAATTTACATGGGATTTGGGCTAACTTGCAAATATTGTTTATTTATTTATTTTTGTGGAAGTAATTGGTTTATATAAATTTCCCTGACTTGTGTGAAAGTGTTGAGTTTAAAGTGTCTACATCTGTCTGTTTGATTATCTGTTTCATCATCACAAACAAACAGAGTTGTGTTTTGTTTCATTCACTGTTTCATATTTAGGTGGAGTTCTTCTCTAAAACAGAAAGCACTCTGTTCCACCTTGTCATATCATGTGGCAATGCGTGCTCCACTGTGTTTTTAAACTCCACACCTTCACTATAATCATTTGGATCACTTCAGCCCATCTCTAGCTAAAAAAAAAGAGTAAATTTAAAATAATACAGGACTTTTAACGGTTTATATTGCGGTGAATACGGGGCTACAGTGCTGACTCTCCCTTGCTGCTCTGGCACAGGGCCCCTGTTATGTGTCTCTATTGGGCTAAATGCTAACAGGATTAGCCCCTGAGCTCCACTTGTTCTCACACTCTAATCAGGCCCAAAACAGTCTCTCTCAGTGCCTCTGGAACATCAAAGGTCTGCCCCAAACTCTGACAGGTTCATTTACAGTCTTGCTATGTTTCTATTTACTGTATGCAGAACAGGATTTATTATTGGAAAAGTTACTGCAGTTACCCCATATGAACAGCAAGTGGAATGACTATGTAAGCCTACGTTCTTAATAATATTCAGGGTCAAATCTATTGATCTTAAGTTAATACCACAAAAAGTAATATGACACACTCCCTAGAGTTACTATGCCCTTGATAACAGTCTTATAAAATTGTTGTTGTCTGTGCACATTTCTATTTGATTGTAATAAAAATGTAAGGACAATTTTACAATTCTATTCCTCTGCCTCTCCCTTTTGAGCAATATGGAATTTTGCTTTTACATTATGAATAATTTATGAAGTGAGTTTTTATATCAACAGAGAGAACCACAGGTAAACACAAAATAGTCCCTTTATTTTTTCTACCTTAAGACTACACAGGGTCACCGATGTAGCTCTAAGAGTTATCTACATTTGCATTTTATTTACAGCATACTTGATGTTTTCATATTTACACAGCCAAAGAGAAGCGCTAAAAACACAGTGTTTTGAACAAACCAAAACTTAAAACAAGTCCAAAAGTTAAAAAAAAACAAAAACATACAGTCTTTATCACACAACAGTTTCAGTGCAATATTCCACAATGCAAATATCCTTCATTCATATGTTGAACATACATTTTGTTTTCTGAAAATGGGCACTCAAACAGCAGCAGAAAAATAAAAAATCAGTGAAAATGTTGCGTTAACATTTATACTGATCGCGACAGCCAGTCATGCTCTCACCACCGACACTCACAAACAAGAAGAGCTCTATTAGAATAACAGGAGTCAGTGTGCAGTGGCTTGGCATAGTTTATAAAAGTACAACCCAAAGATGTGTCTCCAAAACAGTCCTAACTTCTCTGGAGTTTGACTTTTTCAATGAGCAGATGTGACCTGTCCTCTTGAGTGAGGAGTATCCTGGTGGGCTGACATATAACAGTTTGTATCAGACTCTATTGTGCAGGTCCAGCTGTGGAGTGAACAAACCCAATAGTGGAGAATGAAAGCACTTTGAAAGGTGCCCTGCTGGTGGCCCCGAGGGCAAAGGCAATTTGTAACCTCCATCTGGGCTACTGTATAAAACCTCTCTATCCGCTAATGTAGTGTGCATCACTGATAAGAATAGTTATCCATTTCATTATAAATATTAATATCACTTCATTTGATAAGTGGTTAGGAATACTGACAAAAGCTTAGTGGAAAAACAAACCTCTTCATTTAAAGTGAGGTCAGTTAAAGTTACAGGTCAAATGAAAACAGTAATTGACTGAACTAAACTATCTTTCAGTTTGTTGAAACACCCTCATGATTTGTTCAAGTACAACAATCAACAAGAAAAGGGACAAGAATTCACATTTTTAAGTTCACATTTGTTATACTGTTAATTCATGATATAGCTATTTATAAAACCAACACAAATTCAAACTGGTCCTGTAAAATACCTTTTCTTTAATACAGACAGAACCCACACTACAGAGTGGCTCAATGTTTCAGTCAAATTAAAGGAGCAGAGAATAAGTTATGTTTTTATGATGTTTCAGTTAAAATATAAACTCAAAAGAACCAAAAAAGTGATGGCACATCTCTGTTGGCTGACTGAACAAGTGTGAGAGCTTTTGTTAATTTAACTGTCCAAAAAGAAGGCATGCAAGGTTGCCTTCAGAGCTAGGACCACAGATGAGTACCACATCACCACAAAAAATAAAACATAAAATACAGAAAAGACATCACAGAAAAAGGTGCTTTGACAAGTTCAGCTGGGGTTGTGATGAAGGACCCTACCGCCAACAGAATCTCTCTCATTATGTATGGATGACTGGGGATATGAGGGCTTCAAGTATTAAAAAGAAGTGATTAAAAGAGAAGGAATCTCCTTGGCTGAGGTGCTGAAAAAGGCAGAATGGAGCAAGCTTGTGAATAACAATCTGTAAGTCTGGCAGCGGTGAGCCAGTGAACAAAATGCATTACCAGTACTCCTTTCGGGTTCCTCTGAATCACCGGCCACACGACGAAATGGCATCATAAAAATAAGTCACACGCGTTAATGTTCATCCTCTAGCAGCCGCACTTGGAGGGCAAAGACTGTTAAAGAAGGGCACTCTTCTCTTAATACAGTGCAACTGATTGCAACCATGTTTCTTCTTTTTTCCAGGTTATTATAAAAGAAGTTGAGCACAATCAACGAAAACAAAAGTGGTCATGTACACAACTGTCTTTGGCAAGAAGTCCCACATGAGAGTGTGGTCCCAGAGCGCCTGGCTCATGTCACCTGCGGCCCATCTCACTCTGTCTCATGAAGTGGATGTTGTTGACGCTGTCGGCCAGCTCGGGATACTGGTCCACCGACACCACGTAGTATCCATCATAGCCTTGCACGCGGCCTGAGCCCAGCAGCTGCTGCTTCTCTCCTTCAGTCCATGTGCGGGAGCCCTCCTCCCCGTCCCGCAGTCTCTGTCTCTCTCTGGCCCAGGCCTGGGACACAGCCCTCTGCCGAGACAGCTCCAGCACTCGTGCCTTCTCCTCATCCACGCTGCTGCCGTAGCGTGTGTTCAGACATAGAGCGCCGTACTGCAGCTGGATGTCCGTGATGCGCCTAGTCCTGCCGTTCAGCACAGTGTTTACCTGTGTTACGGTCACATTGACCCCATTCTCCAGAGTGCGGCGGCCCACTGTCATTCCAATGAGAGCTAGGTCTCCCTCCACAGAGCCCAGCTTCACAAAGTAGTGTGTGTCCACTCCAGTGATGGTGAAGTGCAGGTTCTCCAGGTAGAAGGCATCATTTAGCACTGCAGCCATACGCCGCCCGTCCTCATTGGCCAGGCTGATGATGTCTGTGCTGATCCTGCCTTCTCGAATGGCAAACTTCACCCCCTTTCCAAAGATAGAGCCCCCAGAGGCAAACAGGATCTCGTCCTCCGTCTGGGGACATCCAGCACTTTTGGCGCTGTAGATCTGTCCAAACCGCTCCAGTTTCACAAAGGCCTTGAGCTGCCGCTGCACTTCACACTGGACTCCCAGCAGTGACTGGAAAACAGGAAACAGAACAAAGTGGTGATTCACAGACAAAGAAACAGTTTGTGTATATGTGTATACTTACACATGTGTATGTGTGTGTGTGTGTATATATATATATATATATATATATATATATATCACATGTTAAGCTTATTCATATCATGGAAATTCAGTCTCATTTGAGAAATATTATATTGACAAATGACAATGGGCAATGGGTCCCTCTTACTTTCCTTTCATACCTGAGTCTGAAGTGAATAATCTTGATATCATTTGATCAGATGTATCAAGATAAAGAGTTAATTTCCCCTGAGTTGCTATCATTGAAAACAAATTATGTTCAGCTTTGAAGATGAAAATGGATCTCACGTTCTTGAGGTAGGCCGAGGAGGTGTCTGTCGGCTAATGCACTTCTCTCTGATCATTGGTGACAGCCGTGATATTTTCAAAAGGGGTGAAATAACTGTTTTGTGACAGCCATGCTGCACCCGATACGAGGCAGGAGTTGCTCCAAACCAGGGCATATTTTCCCTTGCTTTAGGATCAAAGAACTGTATGGACACCACGACCCCTCAACCAAAATTAATACTTTGTCTTAATGCTACTTGACGGCTAATACTCTGGAAGGAAGAGGGACTCAAATGATTGAAATGAAAGGAATCATATGAAGTGGAAAGAGGCCAGAAAAGCGTTGAGCCAGAATACATCTAAGCCACGGCAAAGCAAGCTCCGAGTCTGTGCCTAGTGTGCGTCACAAGAGGCTGCAGACTTTCTTAGGATTTATATCAGCTGCTCAGACTGTCAGCCTCTAAATTGGTCTGCGTGGCTGGTCAGGAGATGGCTCCAGGCACAGTGGCCAAGGCTGCAGTGACCACCTCTGACCATCTATTTGAGAGGAGAGCGTGCTGTGAGGGATGAGGAGGGGGGTGGGGGCAGCTGGACGGGTGCACCTCTTGGGACCAATTGCCCCCCAAGCGACACTTCACACCACCACGCCAGACCATGTTTGTTTACAGGGTAAATATGGTGACCAGGTCAGCTGTCCCCAGAGCACTAGCTGCACAATACATCACAACTTTATTGTTTTGGAAATATAACTATTTATTATAAGAATTTAAATATAGCTAATGTCTGTGATAAGTCCATAATTGCCAAATTGGCATTCAAGCAAGTAAAGAAACAAGATCAAATGTTGACCATAATTAAACTTGTTACCATTTTTCTTTTTAAATTCTGTTTAATTCACATATACATTTTATAAATCAAAAAATATGCATGATTTGCTTTGGATAAATATAAAATAAATGCAATAAAGTTAAAGTCAATAAACTTGAAAATCAAACTCTTTTCTTATCAACACCAAAATAATTTGACACTTACTGTATTTCGGTGTAAAATGCAATCCAATACACATTATGCAATATTGCATGTTTTATAATCTAAACACTTCAAGCACCATAGTCCCCCTGTTTCTTCCAAAAGCCTTCTAGGACACGCCCAGGGAGGAATATCTCTTACTGCACAGCTACAAGAAGCAGCCTTCCCCGTCCTGAATGAGAGATCAAGGCTGGAGCAGAACACAGCTCATCGGTCTGCCTCCGCACGCCGCTTTTCAATCAGAGAGGGGAGTAGCAGCATGACGAAATAAGACTTTCAATGAAAAGACAGAGACACAGGCACACCTACTCCCGGTTTCATAAGGTGTACACAATATACAACATGTTAAAGGTATCTGCTATGTAGGTCTTAATAAAGAAAAATAATTAGTTGAAAAGGTCAAATTGTTTGCAGTAATTTCTAAAGGTTAGTAATTATATTCATGTCTCCAGACTTGCTTTACAACTTGAAGTCAGATTAACAATAATGTACCTCTTGCTACCACCAGTCAATACATTCATACATGCAACGTGGATGAAATGTCACAAAAAGATAAAATAAAACTGAACTTTTCTAAATTTGAGCTACAACAAAATCTGAGCTAAAACGCACCATTTTTAGCAATAGGTAAAATCAAATCAAAAACATTTCTACAGTATTTTAATAAGGGCATTCAGGGAATATGTCATGAGGATCAAGTAGGCTTTAAGCAGCTCAGAGCACGTGCCTGGAGTGCGCAGCTTTCTAGACAAAAATAACATGTGTGCAGAGTAAAGTGCAATTATCTTCATCTTCCCTGGTGATCACTTCTAAAGGTATAAAGAAAGACAACTCCCAAATGATTCACAAATACCAGCAAAACCTCCAAATCTAGGTTAACTTAGCTATTTAAAGCCTCATTTACCCACTGTCTAACAATAATGAGAGTTTTTTTTAAATAAATTACTGGCTGTATTGATGTTATTAGTCTAATTTATTTGAAAATAACCGAGTTAAGGTTTCAGGAAATGTTTAAAGATACGCAAGAATGCACTGTTTTGTTCAGACCTCTCTCTGTGCTTAGTGCTTCTGTTATTCGCATAAAAACACAGTTGAATCATTTTGGCAGAGGGGTTCAATTGCTTGCTGATAGTATTTCTTTTGCTATTTGAAAGACTGGTTCATTTGTGAGATCCAAGGTAACTACCGCTTTGGTCAAAATTGCAACTGTATCTCAAAAATAAGTGTTGCGTTTATTCTTTCTTATCTACACCTCTATTCCATCATATCTGCTTTCAAATATTTGAAATGGAAATAGGCGGAATGTGTTGGATTCAATTAGATAGCTCCTGTGATGCAGCTCCTTTGTAGATTACTACCTTGAGAGACCAAAACCGAAGCTCTATACATAGTACAAGTGTAGTGAAAGGGAGAACAAGGTCAAAAATACTAAAGAAATCATGATGTTTTTAAACCTCATGATTCAAATAAATTGTAAATCTATTTTTGGAAGTAGATAAATTGTATTTGTACTTTCTACTGTAATTTGAATTTATTTTTCAGAGATTATCTGTAATATTGCACTTCCTAATTATTGAAAAAAAAAAAAAAAGCTCAAAAACTTCCAAATTAGATGCAGACAGCACGCAGCAGACCAAGATATTTGTTATTGCATGTTTTTCTCATACAGGCTAAAGACACTGGAGGTAGTATCCAGCAGGTTACATCTATCTGCACAGACTGGAAATATGACTGGAGTCACAAGCCACTGATTTGCATAACAGTGCATAGTATAATCCCTGCAGCTCACAGCCTTCACACAGATAAGAACACATTTTAATGGCACCAAGGAGACCAGTGAGTGTCACTTGACATAAGTCTGGCCTCCTCCTGGGTGGCATTCACTAGTGTCACTGTAACCAAAGCTAGGAGTAAAACTGCCTTGTCAATAATTTAGGTGAGCTGGAGGCAACTTAAAAGGGCTTGATAAATGCACAAACCAGAGTCATGTCTGATACTTCTCAGACCTTGGCTAACAGTGTAAACCTGAGATGAAATCAATGGTCGGTGGTGGAGGGGATGGAGAGAATTTCCCTAATGGCACAGCAATTACAAGGGCTGTTTAGTCTGACCCCATTCCCCAAGAAGAGGACTGGAGCAGGGCCTGGCTCACTGGGTCGTGCTCAGGCCTGATTGCCGGCACTTTCAGTGGGACTGCAGACATGCTCGTTATCTATTCGCAAATGATGCAGAAAGATGAGTATTTTAATGCTGATTTGAGTGAAAGTTTGTTGAGTGTATTACCTTGGTGCTGTCCCATTCCTGAGTCTTGATCTGGGTGCGTACCAGCTCGTAAGACGGCTCCATTGCTTCTGTGTTTGGCTTCCTGTAACCTGGGATCACATTGTACAGCTGGAAGCCAAATGTTACCAGCCAACTGTTCACATCTGCGGAGAAAACGGCATAGACATGTATATAATTATTAGTTTCACGAGACACAGTCGTCTGTAGCCACTGCTGACATTTGTGAAAAATCAATTTATTTGGCCTAAACAGTTTGACATTGTGGAGTCAAGTGGTTGTCTCCTCGAAGCACTCCTCACTTAGTTTGAGCACTTTATTTGTTTGGGAAAGAGGGCAGGCTGTAATAAACACTTGAAATCGAGGCCGTGAATCATGTCCACTGCTGCAGGTGCCACCCTAATGACACGCAGCTGGGTCCCACAGTGACATCTCCGAGCGTCCACTGCGCTCATAATTAAAACGTGTAATTTCATGTCAACACTAAGCACCATAACAAGAGTAGTGATTTGAAAATGGGCAAAAATAAATGTCTATGTGATTCTCATGTTTGTGCTCATGACATACAATAACGCTGATCTAATAGCGGCTGCATAGAGTGAGTCAACATCACCTCCAGTTATCCATTCATTTTAAATATCACATAAACACTAAAGTATAGAGCCAGGCAAAAGGTAAAACCAGCAGAGTATGAATGTGTTCTCTGTGTCATTGATTTAAGGTGGGTCTTTTGAACATTCAAAGGATAGGGTGATGTAGTCCAAAGAATAAAAATGTTGGCACCATCAATCATGTTTTTGGTGCACCCAGGCAGCTTTGCATTCAAATGCCTAATGGTGGACTCTGAAGCTTGGACAAATATACTTCATATGGCGTAATATTTAAGTAAGTTCAAATTAGTCAAATTAAAAATATTTCACTTGATTTGAGTAGATTTGACTTGACAAATAAAATTATCTACCACTGGAATAAGTATTATTCTTAATTCAAACAACATGAGATTTAGTTTGTTATTTGAAGTGCAAAGAGCTGTTTTTTCTTATCTTTAGTATAATAATACCTATTTTCTTATTTTAAGTGCAAAAAGGCTTTTTCCATTGGCATTAATTTTACTATTATTATTATGATGATGATTATTATTATTATTGCAGAATTTACTAAAATCAAGATTTTCTTAATTTAAATAATTTTAACTTTTGCATTGTGTATATAAAACAGAACACATCCACCAAGTTATGTATGTGTAGAAAATTCTGATAATGAGCTGTTTTAATACATTTTTGAGTATAAAATAAGATACAGCTCTACAAATCTCAAGTTAGACTGTAGCACAAAGACAAGTCACACATTTATAAAGGCTTCTCGCTACAGTTTCTCTGACAAAAGCTGTTTTGCTTCCAGCCTCAGAGGCAGCTACAGACAGACCTGGCTGAGCCTTCTATGGATCTATTGTGCTCTGCTTCTCCACTGGGGTGCTTTCATAGCCATTTACCTCCTGCCTACCACAAAGCATCACAGAGTGATACTATATTTCCAGTGAAGAGACCTGGGTATTTAACAACAGAGGTTGCTTTGCGGTACAGAATTGTTCCCCTGGAGCACCTAACCTTCAGAGGCTCCACAACACAGCAACCCCAGCCTCCCAGTGAGAACGCTCTTGAAACCTGTTCAGTTTTTGGCAGCATCTATTCTTCAATTAATGCTCTATTATTACCCACACAAATATATTCCCAGCTGCAGCACACATTGCAACCTCAGGAAATTAATTGGTGTAAACATACACCATTAATAAACACTTCCACTTTATCTGTATTTTAAGTTTTTATTGTATTAAGATAAACTGTATTTGTGGCACAAACACAGGTGGGGGGTAAGATGGTTTAACAACACTATATTACCATGGAAAATCCAGGATGTTAAATTCACAAATGTTGAAGCAGATCATTTTTATTATTGACTTGCCCCAAGAATGAACTGTATTAGAACAAAAATCTGCATTTTAACAATATGAATTCTTTCCACATAATATTCTTTTGAACATACCTGTCATGTAGCACTTGATCTCCTCGTTGTTGCTCAGTGGGTTGTTGTTCTTGAACATATACAGGTTGAACGGCACAATGTGGTTACTGTTGAGGCGTTTCCAGATGTTGTGATCGGGTGTGGTCCAGCGCCCCGTGAGGACATCATAGTCTCTGCGCCCCATGTGCACCAGCCTGCTCAGGGGCTCGTACAGACCCCCCTGGTACCCGATAATGAGCTGGAAGCTGGGGTTAGTGTCCAAGTAGACCTCCCCGAACGCTGTGTGCAGAATCTGTTTGATCATGATTCCAGAACCACTAAAGACCGCTAGAGGAGTGCCAATGTTATCACAGGCTACGTAAAACTCATCCCCACTGCTCAGCTCCATGGCAAATAGGTGTCCTTGTAAGTCATAGTACAGAGAGGTAATTTCTGAGCTGGAGTGGTTGTACATGTGAGTTACGCGTGTAGGGCTGGACAGATCCGCGTAGAAAAACTGTAGGTGATGTCCAGTTGTGCTCCTGCTGGACACCCTCCTCCCTAAGCCGTCGTAGCGGTATTTGATGCTCCACCCACTCACTTTGTTGTACACTTTAATCAGCAGACCAGCAGAGTTGTATTCAAAATAATCGTTGCCTCTTTGCTTCAGGAAACCATCTTCATCCATTCTATACTGGACATCTCCGAGGCGAGTGATGCGGTCTCTAATATCGTAACGTAGAGGGGTCAGTCTGGCGCTATTTCCCGGACTAAGCAAGTGCAGGTTTCCGTTAAGGTCATAGCTGTACCTCCACAAAGGCTTATCATTGATGGACACGACTTGTAATTGTCCATCCGCGTCATATTCGTAAGTGTATCGCGTCGTGTTGGCGTAGGGACCGACTTTCAGCTCCTTAGCTACCACGCGGCCCATGTTGTCGTACTGCACCATCATCCAGTACATGAGGGAGCGGAAGATCTCGTATTGTACTTCCTTCACTCGCCCGTAAGCGTCAAAGTGTTTCGTGTGGGTCATTACGGCTGTTGTGATAATCTGATTGATGTCATAATAAATAACACCAAACTTGCCGAACTGCTCCGTTTTGCCGGATACATCATCGTAACGGTATAAATCAATCGGGAGAGGTGTTTCGTTGATTACAGCTTGCATGCTCGTCACTCTGAAGCTGTTGTCATAGACGTAATCAAATCTTGCATTGACCATGCCCTCTTCACTGAATCTGAAAATCTGCCTGTCGATAAGTGGACCAATTTGCCTGTAGCGAATAGTGCACGTAAAACCTTCACTCTGCAGATTCACAGTCTTAAGCATCCCCGCCACTTCGTCATAAGAGAAGCCTATTCGCGTAGTGTCGTAGAGAATTTCCAGCAGTTTGGCTAGTTTGCCGTATTTATAGATGATCCTGCGCCCCGTGCCCAGATAAGTAGTCTGCAGCAGCTGGCCGTCCTCACTATAGTCTTGTAGCACTGAAGCGTTTCCTTCGGGCGGGTGGTACGTGTTTCTGTAGTAACCGATGGAGTGGGTGGTCTCCAGGGTCTGACGAGCCACGTTGGGCATCGTCACAGAAGACAATCTGTTGTTTTTGTCAAACTCAAAGATGTATTGCCTTTGGCTGTACAGAAGCAGCACCATCGACTGTGGACAAGAACAGGAAAGGCATTACGATTATTAGGTTATATGGGTTTTCAACGTCTTATCACAAAGGACAAACAAAATGTCAGAAGCAATTACACATTAAGCCGCTGTCTGAACAAATCTATTTTAATCTTGAAAGTAATATTTGATTGTTTTTCCTTTTAGTGCACCATACCCACTCTTGCTCATGCTTCATATTATTATTTTTTTAATCTAAGCGTCTTTTGATCCAACCACTCTGAACAAGCTGTTTTTCCACTACTGAAAGATTTCCATCGCTTTCCGTTTTGGACTGATAAATCAAGTCTTTGTACTAGTTTAAAAGCTGTCACAGCAAGCTGCCAGAACCTAGCATTTAGAGTCGATGAAAAACTTAAAGTAGACTATTAACGAGGTGAAGAGCTTCTATTTCTATTGCAGGTCTTAGCTGGAGAAATGCTTCACCTTTCCACCAACAAACCTGGCTTCAATTAGTGAGAAGAAAGTGACATTTCATTCTGTTCCTGTCATGTGAGTTATTTCAGGATGAACTTTGCTGTCATATTCGCAACACAGGATCATGTCTCAGGTGAACTAGACAGCTTTTAATTACTTTTCTGTTGATATCTCTGCTATTGGCGATAAGGCAGCGCAAACACTCCCCAAGAATGCTAGATTTAACATTGAAATTCTAGAAACCATGCATCAAACTCTCCATATTTTATCAGAACAACATCTGTGTGGTTTCAAACTAAATTGACAAGAACAACAAAAACATTTCACTTTTTTATCCTTCACAGGCAAGTCTGAGCAGAGTCAAATCTATTTTAATTCAAACAAAAAGAGAAAGGAAGAGGAGGATACCTTTTCTAAATAGGTGTACGTCCATGATTTTCCATCAGCAAAGATCTGAGAGGTGATTCTACCGTTAGGGTCATACTCCATGCGCACAGACATGGTTCCTCTCTGGATCCCAGCCACGTGGCCCCCGGGGGAGTAAGTGACATTCACCCCATTCAGGCGACTGCTGGGGGCCCAGAGCGTGGGGCGTCCTGCGTGGTCATAGTGGATACGCAGTGTGAATTTCCTGTGGTCATCATATACTTTCTCTGTACGAGTGATGCGATCGAAGTCCAGGGACAAAAGATTCCTGTTATGGACCTGGAACAGAGGCAAATAGAGGACATTATTAAAGCTGCATGATTTTACAAAAAAAAAATCAAATTAAATCACATTTTTATATAGCGCTTCAAGGCAATCAAAGCGCTTTACATGAAGGAACCTCTCACCCATTCACACACACATTCATACACCTCTGTACGTAGACTGGTGGTGAGGTGGGTTAAGTGTCTTGCTCAAGAACAAAATAACAGTATTGATCTATGGGAGCTGGAAATGCACCATCAACCTGTGGGCCATTGGACAAATGCTCTACTGAAATCCCTCTCTGTATTGGATGCATTGCTATTGTGATTATATTTGCAAAATTAGTTTCAAAATAAGGAGTTTTTTCAGAGTGCACTACACACTCCAGGGACATTAACATTTCAGAGAAGACTCATTATATATACAAAAATATACAAATATATAAAAAGTGTTTTTTTCCAAATGACATTCTATTATCTAGATAATTGCATCCTTTGCGATTTGATATTTGCGCCAATTCAATTTGCTATTTTCCATCTGCTAGTGATATATTATGCAGTCCTAGACATTAAATAAATTACAGATAAAGTAGCCCCATATAACAGACATATTTGGAAAGTATAGATTCTAATATGATTCTTTGTTAAATGATATGTATTTAATGCTGACAACTGTCTTTTTGCACATTTCCCAGTACTTTGATGACACTTTCAGTCTTGAATGCACACAGCTGACCCTTGGCTCCTCTGTGATCATAGCTCTGAGAGTAATCCTTCAGGCCATGTCCAGGTCAGCGCAGAAACAAAGCAACTTTCATGTTTTGTTTTTGAGGAAGCTCTATGCTGTGGCCAAAAATGAAGGAAGCACAGGGTTTTGGCACAAATGTCCATTTGTACACCAAACTGTACTGGAATAAGATGCAGGTAATAGTAAAAGGTAAAGGCATACACTTGGGAAATACACTACAGTGTGAAAAGTGGATTTTATCTTTATCTTATAATATAATAGAAAATTATTATCTTAAACTATGTATAACATTTACTCTGACCAACATGTAGAAAAAATATACATTTTGGTGTGAAAAAATATGAACAACCCAAAAGACAGTACATCCTCACAGCAAAACAGTAGCTAGCAAAACCCAGCACAGTTTGTAAAAAGTAAATAACTCTCCAAAAATATCTGAGCAAACTTGAATGCAGAAATATTAGACTCTGATTTAGCTGCAATCACCACAGGATATTTATGAAAAACAGCATTTCTATCTGAGTGAAAGACTAGAGGCTGCTTCAGCTCCTGCGATTTCCTAGAGCCTCAACATAGGGTGAATTTATTGAGATTGCCTTTAGCAGAAAATAAGGAGTAAAAGACAGAGAAGGTTTCAGGATCTGGTTGGCCAAAGACTTGACAGGGTGTAAAAAAAACTCTTACAGCTGAGATCCAAAGATCCCATGAGAATGGAAACCCACTCAGGAAGAATTACTTTTAAATTGAACATATCCT
>KN501700.1:6614-27268 GCA_000787155.1 Scartelaos histophorus | reverse complement strand
TGACAGACATGTGTTAAATGTGAGCATTCCTGGCCCCTTAAATGGAGGCTAAAGCTGCAATTAGGCATCCAGTGAAAGTGCATGATTTAATGTATTTACAGTAACCTTTAAGTATAAGCACTTATCATAGCAGCAGAACCGCCAGGAGGCCAGCGGAGCATCTGTGTATGCTGCAAATGTCAATGTGCATGATGTGGTCAAGGGTGACATCACAACCACTAAACACACAATCTCTTTTGTACTACACTTTGTCCTTGTGCTTCCCTCTGTCGCTCTATAGGTAACAGGATGCAAGCAAGCATTAATTAATATGGCTAAAATGGTTAGCTGTGCACTTTGGTGAGCAGAGATAAATGGACATTGTGATGCTAGCAAATTATTGTTTACACCCGCGGGTGGAGAAGTGACCTTCAAAGCTAATTATTTAACAGCAAACACTTTTCATTGGCTCTTAATAAAGGATTGGTGAGCTGAACGGCTTGGAGGTAAATATAATCTTGACAGAAATGTATGAGGCAAACAGTAAAAGAGAAATGATTTGTTCAATTAGATAGTACATGCGGTTGGTCTTCACTGGGTAAAAAATACAGAATAAGATCCTTTCTACAATGGAATGTGAAGGGTGCTTACAAAAACCCTCTGGGAGCTTAAAATGTGGTGACCACCAAGTGCATAAGGCTCTAATAAAACTGTGGAAAATGTATATTTGTAGCTTATGTGGCCATACCAGCTCGTCAAAGCCTGATCCCGTCAAATTTCTAAGCAAGCCGTCACAAATGTCTTTGTGACATTTGTCTGCGGTATATAAATTAAATACTTACTTACTTATAGGAAACACCGTATGGTCACGTCCAATTTTTCAGAGGCAGACATTTTTAAAGAGTTTTCAAACTGACATTGTGAAAGTTCTGTGGTTTTTAAAAACTTATGTTTTCAGAAAAGTACCACAGCACAGAGAATAGCAGTTGGATAATTAAAAACTTAAATATTGTGCTGTGCTTTGATATTGCATCTGGAAGCAACATTATAGATAACAATGTGTATCTTTATATAACAAGATCCTCAAATCCCCCAGTGTCTTTTCTGTGCATCATTCTTCTCATATTAAACAGGTGAGACTCACACAAAAACTTGCCACCACCAGCAGCCATTTTATAAAAAGCCAGGAGAAATAATTGACTATTCTAACCACCCACTGAACTTGTTTTTGTTGAGGCTGGAGGCAATCAACTCTACCTTGAGATATGGCCGTGCTTGGCTGCTCTGGGTGCCATTTTCACTGCATCGTTGTCTCAAATGACAACCAAACGCAATGCAGGTGATACAAGACGTCTGCCTAAATTAACTGGAGGAGCTGATGTGACGTCAAAGTGTTATATTACAGCAGTGAGGTGTAACAGATGCCTGGTCAGCTTATCCGCTTAATCACACTTTTTGAAATCATCCAATTAGCAAAGTTTCCCAATTGAATTAAGCTACAGTACAGATCGTATGGTATAACAAAACATTACTACAACCTATTACTTAAAGGTGCTCTGTGTAACATTTCTAATGGAGGGTTCTCCACCTGTTTGAACCTATCCATCATGAGGGAGACAAGCAGGTTACAGCACTACGCTACATTACAGTTCAGATCTGTAAAGAATCACCCATATTCAACGGTATTATAGTATTTTTCAGCAATAGAAACACCCGTAATGAATAAATGCTTGATGGAAATGTTTAAAGTCATACCACGGAACATTCCAGGTAAAGTAATAACAAGTTCGTAATAATAAAAGTAAAAATAAGTTAGTAAAAAACAACTTACGTCTAGATTGCAGATAGATGTTTTATGAATTGCTATAATCATGACAACTATAAAACATATTATAATCATGATTTTCTTAGAGTAATCTGTGACCATCATAATTAAAAAGTGCTAGTTTTATTTGCTTTTCAGTGGCCCTTTAAGATATAAGATCGCAATATGTGAGGTCCGTATGAAAGTTGCTGCAAAAAATTCAGCTGTTAACATGCAAAAAATAATATACTGTGTACTTACTCATAGAAGGTTGTCCATCCATTCTCGTTGGTCTTCGTAGCTAGAAGTCCTGAGCTGCCGTGGTAGGTCATCAGGGCTAACTCTTGACCCTGAGCTCCAACGCTCTTCAGAGCACTGTTAGTTCCCATGGTGAACCAAAATGTCCGCCCATCGGGAACCATGAGCCACAGAGGCATCCCTGTAGTATCCCGTCTTATGATGATTGTATTTTTGTTTTTGTCTGTAATGGTGCTCAGATCTCCTGCTCCACTGTAAGTAAGGTTATACAGATGGTCTCCAGTAGTCAGACTTTGTGTATAAATATGGCTGCCGTTGGAGTCAAAAAGATAGAGCTCATCGTTAATGGGAGATGACACTTCATACATACTGAGAGGGTTCAGAAATGGCTTGTTTTTGCGCACATAGCGGATTCGGATGTTGCCTAAATCTGCAATGTAAAGTTCTCCGTCTGGGCACACAGCCAGAGAAGATGGAGCGTTGAGTTTAGCGTCTTTAGCATAGCCTTCATCGCCTGAGTAGCAGTCACAGTTTGCATCGTTCTTACAGTCGCAGCCACTCGGAGCCCCAGCCACAATAGAGATCTCCCCGTTGGTGGACACCTGTCGGACTCGGTTAATTTTCTTCTCATCCGACTCAGCGATGTACAAAACACCAGTGTGGGAGACGGCCAGGGCATTAGCAGACTCCAGCGTAGCATGAATAGCCACTTTGCTCATGAGGAAGTGGTCGATCCCAGGGACTTGGCAGTGCATGGGGCGCCCAGCCACAATTCGGACCTGGTGGTTTTCTGAGATCTGCAGCACCACGTTGTTATCCAGCACATAGAGGGAGTTGTCCATGGGACTCACAGCCAGGTCTGTGGGCCACTCTAGACGCACCTGTAACACATAATACAATACCAATATGAACTAAACCTTTTCTTTCTTTTTTTCCGGCCAGAAAGTAACAGTTTTCTTTGAAAGAAGAACTTGTATACTTGTATAAACTTGTACTATGTAACATAAAAGAATCTGTTGTGAACAGAGACATTTTATAATCAGATAAGAAATAAATAGCAGTGGGTAACATCTTAAGGGGGAGAGCACAAAAAGATGACTTCAAAGATCAAAGATAAAAAACAATAGCAACCAGAGGACGGAACAAGGAGAGATCATTCAAACGATCAGATTAACTGGAAAAAGCACAGAGCCATTGATCACAAAAGGTACCAAAAAGCCTGTGCATCCTTCACTGCACTGTTTTCCTCTATAAGAGTTATTCATTTTGTAATGACAAGAGATTGTATGGGTCCTTGAAAAGAACAGGAGAACACTCACAGAATGAAGGAGTAGCTAGTTCAAGACCACCTAAATGATGACTTATTGTTCACTGAACAATGTATCGGGCTTTTAACAAATTGGAATGATTGGAATCATCCAATTTGCCAGTCTCCCTCTCACTTATGATCCAAAAAGGATCTCTTAGGACCATGATATTAAGTGCCATATTTCAATACAAGCCGTGGAGCACCAACAAAAGAGACTGATTAATCCCTAGTCCACAGCACAAAGACAAGATCATGTCTATTATAAAAATTCTGTCTTGGCAGGGCCTTGGGTACTCAATGTCACAAAGAAAAATAGGGAATGGGAAGGTGATCAAATTCTTGTAATTGCATGAAATGAATAAACCATGTGATCTTTCGGTGAACAATGAGTTTATGCAAGTAAATATATGTCAAATAAAAAGCTATAATCCCCTTAAGATAATGAGCTATTGTTTCTATCAAATGAACAGAATCTAATTTGAGTAATGCACACAGGACACATCCAGTCTCATTCTTATCTGAAATTCAGGAGTTTAACATGAACAGACATTGGGCACATATCACACAAGAGTCTGTCGGGGAACACAGGCTGCCTTGGAGGGAACAAAAATGCATTTACCAGAAAATTAAAGGGAGACTTTCTATTTCTTAAAACCTATTTCTTGTCAACACTGGCGGTTAAATATTTCATGAGGCTGTGTGTAGAGTGGCTCAGGGGAGCTGCCTGTAAGGAGGTTTTCACGCCACTCTGACTGATGAGGGGATATTTCCCGAGCTGCTGTCCCATATGCTGTAACCCGATCACTACCTCACAGTTTGGCAGTGGGGCAGCTGTCAGCAACTCTCCAATACACCAAATGGAATAAAATCAGAACTATTTATACATGTATACTTGAACTTGTATCAGAACTTTAATGACATTTTTCCATTAGTACGGTCTGGACTATTTTCTCATGCCAGCGGGATGCCTTTTTGAGAGGAGTACATGTCATTATTTGAAGTCGGTCTCAGATTTGAATTGAATGCCACAGCCAGAGCCTTGATAAAGCTTTCTGAAGCAACTAACACCCTTGTAATGTGTTTAAGTGATGTTGTTTTAAGACATGGTTTCTCTCCGCATCTAAGCACAGCAGGAGCCATGCCAAGATTTTTAATACTTCAAAAAAGATTCCCCAACAAGTAAACGCAGAAGACCTTGATGTAAACAAATTAAAGTATATTTGAACAAGGTCAAGTTCCTGTTCTGGCATGGTATTAAAAAGTTTATGCAGCAAAAGGTTACAGACTTTTGCTGCAGTGCACAGATGGCATGGCAAGATATCAACGACCTTATCAGATGAGCGACAGAATTATGAGTCATTTTGGTCTCAAACAGGTGAGGGCTGGAAAAGTAATGACCACTGTGATGAGGCTCCTCCAGAGAAATGCTGATCCAGAGGCAGCACAGGGAGTGTTTGAAGGAGGAGTGATATGAATATTTAATAGATGCTTTTTACTGTCTTGTGCTGGCAGAGCTAGTGTGATTTGCCATTGTCAGAGGTGCCTTGAGCTGGCTGTGAGGAGAGTACACAGAGGTATGTGCTGTGGAGCTGCTAAGGTAAAGGTCACAGGGGCCTAGGAGTTCCCCAGGGCCTTGAAATATGCAGCTTCATCCACTGAATACATCATGCGACATGTACACAAAAGTTCACTACTCCCAGACCCCCCTATGGACCTGACAGCTGGCCGAGTCAGTATACTCTGCACAATACAACTACAAAAAAGAGATGTGACTCAAATGTTAACATAATGCACAAACATAGTTTTGGATTTTACTTGGATGCACACCCTCACCTCTACTAAGCTGTTACAAAGCATTACTATATTAGCTATATATTTTACAAGAACTGACTTAAAATGTTATATTACTGACTGGCAGGGCATTATAATGTTCTAACATTTATAGCAATTTGCCACACAATTTAAGTCACAAAAGTACTTACACTTATAGTTGTATTTGATATACATAATATTTAATTTATTTAGCATGTATTTAAATACAAAACCATTTCAAATGTTTGTTAAACATTTTAAAACGGACAATTATTTCGTTATGAAATATATTCTGTTGTTAAGCCTGTCTGTATGAAAAATATAAACACTAACAAGTGAAACTATCCAGCATTTACTGGTATTCAGTTAAACAGAAAAGAAAACATGTACGGCTCTAAATTAAAAATTACTGTTGTGGAAGGCTTTACCTGAATTACATAAATAGTTCAAGGGAAATGGTGCAACAGCAGCTGGAGAGTGCAAAGGGGGCAGAGCGTTCACCTCCAAAGCAGAGTCCGTGGAGTGACCCCAGCACAGTGTCCTTGCCTGGGGGAAGAGCTACACATGCTGCTGCATGTCTGCTTATGTAGTACTATGTGTTTGCCTGCATTACTGAACATGTGTGCATGAATCAGTGGCCGGTGGGGTTAAAGGTCACTCCTCACTCCCTGCAGCTCTAGGTCAACACTATATCGGACTGATGTGCTGTGGATGTTTGACACAAACATCCATGCCCCAGGACTAAAGTGCCACAATAGATTTAGCTCAAACCACTGCTTCTGCTCTAAACATTCCATTTGTTTGGCAAAAAAATGACCACGTCTTTATAGGTAAAATGAAGTGCTATGATAAGATAAATTAAAGTTTGCAATAGGCTTGTTTATTTTCTCTTTTACCTAACTTCTAAACTCTCAAAGCTAATAATATTTAGTACAAATGGACGCAACTAAGGTGAATAGTGTTAAAAATGCTAATTACTGTTGAAATATAGCGACTTCTACAGAATTTACCTTTGAGATACTATTTATGAGAATATATTGTAAACAATTCAAGGCTTTCAGCTTTCTGTTATATGCAATATGACTTTTTCCTATTCAGAAAATACAATACAATTTTCTATGGCAACATCCCAATTTTTTTAGCATTCTGGATCTATGGATACAGAAAACTGACTCTGGCCCTTCATCTACAAGAGTAACATCACCTCATACTAAAATCTGAAAATCACCAATTCTAGTGCTACAGAGCTGAGTTGAGCTTGTAAGTATAGCAGCTGGTTAAAAGGTGGACAGGCTGCCTTTCGGAGTGGGCAGGTAGCATCCACTTTCAGAACAAAAGCTCACTTGGGACCAGAGGGAGAGAGAAGAGTGGGGTCATTGAAGGAGAGACGGAGGTTAAAAAGCCAGTGCCGGCTGCACGGGCCACAGAGGGTCGTACCTGAGAAATGTCCATGACAGCATCGCAGCTCAGAGGTCGAGCAGAGGTCAGGTCATTAAAGCCCAGAAGAGTGGAGATGATGCCATTCTGATCAATCCTACGAATCATAGTGCCATCCACAAAGAAGATTACCCCGTACTTATCCACAGTAATGCCTGCAGATAGGGAAAATGATCATTACTTATTTAGATTATCAGCGCCTTAATTTGAGGACACAACATTGTTAAATGACAATAAAAGGTTCCTTACTGTGGTGAAAATGAAAGACTAACAATAGCTGTGGAAACTAATGCTTAAATTGATTTTTAGGATCAATAATGGGGAACAATAGAAACATCAAAATAGATGATGCCTACTGTAGATATCGATTCAATTAGAACAGGAATTTCATCAATACAGTCTCATTCTCTAATGCTCTTTCAGACGCCAATAAAGCCTGGCAGAATTATATGAGAAAACCACAGTATAATTAGTTGTGTGACAGGAAACTTTTACAGTTTACCTGAGAAGAATTTATTAAAAAGGTAAAGAAATAAACAATAAAAATGACATAAAGCACGGTAAGGACTTAATGTTTTGACACCTATATTACATAAGTTGTGTTCATGTGTTTAGGTTTAAAATCCCTTTTTACTGGGCCAATTCGCATGAAACAAAACTGGCACCAATGTCAACAGTGAAATATTGTTTTTAAGAACTTTAAACATACAATGAATATGGCAAATTTGTGATCATAACTTGAGCTATTTCTTCAAAAACTGAATCCATCTTCCAGAGACTGCCCTTCACCTAAAATTATGACACAATCCAATTAAATACTACAGCGTGAACACTCCACATGGCCGTACCTCTGGGGTTAGTGAGCGTAGCCTCCACGGCCTTTCCTCCATCTCCACAGCGGGTGTCATCGTACGGCAGACACTGGTCGCCCGTCCCTGCCACCAGCTCCAGGTTCTTGGCCACATCCTTCACCACACTGAGGGACTTCACCTTAAACACTTTTCTGCTGCTGGTGTCGGAGAGGTACACAGCCCCGTTCACCGGACTCGTAGCCAGGTAGTACTTATGAGCCGGGCTGTTGCTAGGAGAAGCGGAGGGAGAGCAAGTTAGTCAATAAAACTGCTTTCAACAAAAACATCATGCAATGGACAAATTGATTCAGAAGTCAGTTTGAGACATTAACATTTAAAGTTAGGACATAGCAAATATAAAACATCGGATGTGGGCACAAAGTACATTTTAGGAGCAGATACAAAATCTATATTATGGTCCCCCCAGTGCCTTTTCTGCATATATTTATATTGTGTATTATATTGTCAAAACAGGAATAGTTTATGTATTTGCAAAAGGAGCAGAGAGAGAAAAATACTACTTGTTGTTTGACTCGGTTATCTTCCCACCTGAAGGCAGCATTAAAACACATTGTCTAAGGGTGGCCCCTGTTATTGCTAAAATTACACAATATATTTTTTCTTTCCCGCGTGACTTTTTAACAGTACATAAATGCATTGCTGGAGCTGCAATTCAAACACATTATGCAGCTATCAACAAGAGATTCCACCACAAAAATATCCTATTAAACCCCAGACCAAGTCAACAAAGTAATCCTTTGTATCCACAGGAGATTGCACAAAATGACAGACAGACAAAAGAACTGAGCAAAACCAATCCCCGTTGGTAGGACTAATGCAATCTACCAACAGGCTCCTGACAGAATATAAAAAAGATGCCTGAGCAATAAAAATACCAGAAATTACAAACTTGTTACAAAAGTGTAAAAACTAAATGAAAGAAAACTTATGCCAGACAGGTTGTTTGCATTCACTTAACACACAGATATGGTCATTATCACATTGTTATATAGACTTAATCTTAATCTTAATCTTGATATACATTGGTGAGAGCATGTGCTACATGCGCTGCACTATCAGGGCTGAGTAAAATACATTTCTGACAGGGCTGATAGGTATTAAGAAAAAAAGCTGTCAACAGGATGTCATTGAAAGTGGATTAAGACTAAACCTAGCTAACCTAGAGGCCACAAGAGGAGATAGAGCCTATTTTAATTGAATTATTATTTTATATATAAAACTGCAAAGAGAAAGACCATTGGTGGTTCTCTCAAACTGTCAGCTTTCAGTAAACGATTTTAAATGACAATTGACCTTCAGTGAATCAGTGATGAAAGGGCTTAGACGTAAACCTGAAGCACATGTCACCATCAGCCGCTGTCAAATCAGACTGATCTGTTACTTCAGAGCACAGAGCAGGTACACGATGGTTCAATGAACGCTTTCTTGAGTAGGTCGCTAGCAAGCCTCAATAAACAGATTCTGCTTTGCATCCTATCTGCCATGTGCAATCGCCTGATACCTTATCAGGTGCAAGTCACATGTAGAACAGTGCCGGTCCCCCATCGTGTTTCAAACTATTCCCTGACCTTGAGCTGTGGCTGCACACTCCATCTATATTCACTAACAATATCTAGTTTGTTGAAGATAATTGGATTTTGCTGCATGCTGGCATTGCATCAGGGCTGAACAGGCCATGTGGATGGAGCGTCCGTGGTAGGGGGTCAATGAACACTACATTGAGATCACCCACGTCAGTCCTATCACTAGTGCACACATGAACAGGAGGTTGCCACCCATTTTATACAGCCACACGCTGTGTACTCCAGGATAAAGCTTCTTTTTAGCATGCAAATGCCTTTCGAGTACAGAGACCAAAGGATGTAGGCACTGGCATTCCTCTGCTTTGTAAGTGATATAATGTTTAAAGGCATGTTCAGCACATTAAATACATCAAGCTAAATATACTGTATTTAATAAAAATCTGGGGTCTTCACCACACCAGGAGGATCTGTTAAAGTGTGTGGTGGTAAAACAAAGCCTCGTAACTTTTCATCTTCAAAGTGACTACAAGCTGCTCAGGCAAAGTCATGACCTCATGACTGAAAATCAATCAATAGCCCTTTGCCCAACACGAGCGATCTAAAGACAGGCGTACTCTCACCTCCCTGCTGGAACAAATTCACCTGCTCCAGAGATACAATCTAGTCCTGCTCCATAATAAATTGGCACATGCCAAAGTTTTATCAAACCCACTGTATTGTCCACTATGAACTGATGTTCCCTTACGAAGCCCAAATGCATTAAAACATAGTTCATTTGACATATAGTTTCTAGTTGACAAAAATAAACTGAAAGAAGCTGAAACAAGATAATAAGAAATAACGTTGTTGCCTAGTGTCTTTCTACACACACATACACAGCAGAGCTTACCTATGCCTGAAGTCTTTATTTCTGTATGCCCACAGAAGCAGAAAATTAGAAGAAAAGAGATAGAAGGCATATGTTAGTTGTTAATGAAAGAAAGCAGTGGTTAGAGAGATACACTGAATTTAAGCACAAAACACACAGTTGTTCACTATTAGTGCATTCTCTGTTAGTGCATATTTCTAGTGTGTGCAGTAGTAACATCAGCTGATGCTAAGAAGATGATCAGGAGAGCTGGCCGTGTTACCTGAGCTCCAGAACGCTGGTGACGTTCCCTGTGGTGAAGATCCTCCTCACATAGTTAAAGTCTCCCACATAAAGACTCCCGTCAGAGCCACAGGCCAGAGCAACAGGGGCGAGCAGCTTGTTCCCATCGGCCAGCCCATTACAGCTGGGGCAGGAGATACTGCGTCTGCGCCCATTCCCCATCACACTGCCGATCACAGGGGGCTGCTGGGAGATGAAGACGTTCTCTCCATTGCCCATGTGAAGAATACCTGACCGAGGCAGAAGCATACAACAGGTTAGCTAACTGTTGATTGGGTCTTTGTTTTCAGGAAACAGGTGTGGGGCCAAGCATGATGCTATTTGTGGCAGCTACATTTTACAGCACTTTAAATGAGTGCAGGTGCAGGTCAGAAAAATCTTTTAAGTATCATACATGTTTTGGGAGAATGTGTTTTTAAAATGCACCTGGAAACATTGAATATATTAACACAAAATACAGCATTTATATTGCATTCATATTTATTAAAATGACTAAATGGATTAAAATCTGTGCCGTAAGTAAAAATACATGTCTTATGTGATTTTAGTCTGTGCACCCAAGCACATTTTCTCCCACTTGGTTTGCAGTAATTTTGCCAGTAAATCTGGAAAATGTTCAAATATGTAAATGTAAAGATGTTCTTGCTACCCAATCAGTGTAATCATATTTGAAATTCAGCATCTGTGTCTGTGCTTGTTTTTCTCTCTGGTCATAGTGGGTGACCTGAGTTCTTTGAGCAGTGAAACATTTGGTGCATCAAAAAGCATCAGTGGAGCATCGCTTCCCTGGGTCATGGTTTAATCATAGGGACCGGTGCAGTGAGCGGCAGGACTGATACCAATTAAATTCTCAGTGATTCTAAAAATGCAGGACCTGAACAAGACAGGGGTGACGAAACAAAGACTGGGGGAGGGCAGTGGAAAGGGACGCTCAGCAGGTTCAGTGTGACAGATCAAAGTGGCACCTTCCTAAGCACTTATCGTATAAGTATGCCTCGTCTCCTCCGATGAGCTTTACAGCTATAAACACGGAGTCCAGCCAAAACCTGGGACAGTGACGGCCAAAATCCTCTCTTCCTTTTCCACAACGATCAGTAATTTGGCAGCAATAGAAAAATACATCCCTTTCACCTGCTCTCACAATAGAAGTATTTATGGGGACAAACTATTTTAAGAATGCCACCACAGGATGCAGAGAGAGAGAGAGAAATATCAAAGCAAACTGCCGCCTCTGTCAACCCTATAATTTGTAAAAATGCCATAAATACATAAAATAAACAATGTCAAAAAGACAATGGATAATAGATGAAGAAGCCTCACCACTCTGTATATTGAGAGCGTGATGCTTATCAACTGTCCATCCACCCAATTTCGAAGCAGTCTTCTCATATCCTTGTAGAACAGCAGTCCTTTTCTCCCACAAAATAAGATCGGGACATGACTCATACTCAAAACCAACAGATACTAGAGAAGATAAAAAATAGGACAACACTTAAGTGGGTTGAATATTAGATTAGGTAAAAACAATAATTATTTGATATACTTACCAAAAGCTTCAGACAGACCATAGACCTTCTGACTGTAAACATCTGCCTTGTCCCATACAAAATCATAAGAGAGGTTGGGGGCAGCAGGGAACCACTTTCTGAACAGCCTTCCTTCCACAGCGACCATGAGGTGAACTTTCATCAAGTTGAAAGGGATTGTGGGATGGGTCAGGGTCACTCTCAGTATTGACTTGTAACCTGCGGTCCTGCTACTTAAAAAGCTGAGCTTCATATCCGTTCCTGGAATGGGCACTTCCTCCTGCAGAGACTAGGTGTAAAAACAAAGGAGGCTTATTGGCAGGAAGTAAATCTACATTCCACTGTTAGTAAATATGGCAGGGTCCACGTTCATTACAAAATTTTGTAATTGCTTTATGTAAAATAACCATCTCAATAGATATCATATGCACAGGCATCACATTTTGCAGCAGTAAGTGGATCTATATTTCTCATAGAGCAGCTTTAAAATACTATTCTACAGGGAAACAAGAAAAAAAAATCATTACAGAAAATATTCTTCAGACATTTCTTCATTATGTACAGCAGCAAGTCTATTTAAAAGATTATCCAATAATAGCAATAGCTTTGTTGGCACAACTGTCTTTTCTACAGTCCTCATAACAATAACAATAACATTAATTGAATACCCCTGAGTTCCATAGCTAATACTTCATATAAAGAGCAATAACAGAAAGTTTAGTGGAAGACTGTGACAAAAGCTCAGACAGCTGTTTGTGGTCGTCTTCAAACTCCAAACAAGTCTCTACCTAAGTCTTGCTAGTAAAGTATTTTGTTTTTAAAATGTTAAAATAACAAAAGGGAATCTATGGATTTAGAATAAAAATTGTTAACTCAGCTACACAATAGCAATAAATGCCATAAATCACTCAAATGAAATATTATTTAAAAACAAAAAAAAACAACTAGGCATTCATTAGGTAAATGAATAAATGTTTTTGATTTGTGCACCGACAATGTCTTGGGAAAAAATGCCACAAAAAGCAGGCAATGTAATAATCATCAATCTGCAACAAGAGAGGAGTAGCCCAACAGTAAATTTTCTGCACTGGGCAGAGCAATTACACGGGAGAGATAGAAATCACAGCTTTGCCATGACGGAGAGAGGCAGTACTTCACTTTTAACAGATAAACAGCCTTCAGAGTCTCTTTTAGATGAGTGGCATGAATCATTCTGCACGGACCCATTTAGATCCCCACCTGGAGTTCGGTAGCAGGCATAGGTGTTTGGGGGAAAAGGGAGCAGTCTTGAGCTAGAACAGGGTCATGTGTGAACAAAACCAGAACTGATAAAGCTGCAATTTTTGCTTTGACAATTTCCTTGGTATTTACCCAGGAATTTACCAGGAATATGGACGAAGGCATATGTGTGAATAAAAACAGAAAACTGCCAGTGCCACAATTTGGTTTCCTTGGTTATAAGCTTGGTTTCTGTGATTCCCGGGACTCCCTAAATCCTCGGCATTTTGTCAGGGGCGGAGCTTAAGCCTTAGCCTAACCCTGATTCTAACCATAAGAAGTCACTGATGCATCAACAAAAAGTAAATGTGTTTTAGTAATCTAAATAGGTTTATTAGACCTGCAGTACAGATGAATAGGAAAACACTGTTTAAAGGTGGTTACCATGGTTGCAATCAGACATTAAGTCCCACCACCGAACAAAATGCCAAGCTTTTAGGGAGTCCCCATGAGTACCAGCATGGTTTCCGGGTTATGAGCTTGGTGAGCTTGGTTTCCTTGGTTACACTAGCGGTTATATTGGATTCTCACTCAATGTAAATGATGCAGCAGCACTTTGCTATCTAAGAAAGCACTGAGAGCCAGGTTAAGTGTGAATGGAGCAAATGCAGAAATGGATGATTGTTCAGGCATTTTGTATGGAGCATAGTCTGGGGCATGTGTGTGAATGGGATCTTATAGTTACCTGAATTTCTGGTACAATGTTACCCCTCTCGGAGCAGGAGCCAGCGAAGGCAGTGAGGGGAGCAGGGGCCACGATGGGACTCGGGCGGGTGAAGCTGCTCAGGTCACAGCTCGGGATGTCGTTCTCCTCGTGCCGCATCACGATGGTGTCCATGACAAAGAAGCGTCCCCAAGGCAACCACAGCGTGTGTTCCTGAGTGATGAAGGGGGCACGCTCGAAACGCAGGCCGATGGCAATTCCCCCATTGGTTACCAAGTCAAAACTGCAACACAGACATTGCCACAGAGATGAGTATTGATTCCGTCGATGAAAGATGAATTACAGGCTGTGTGTTCATATGGCAGGCGTAAAAGTATTAGTTGACAGATTCTGTGTTTGAAATATTAAACGTACCTTCCCACCACTACTCATATTGATATCACGGGCATCTAAACAATATATTCATGATTAAGATGAATGGACAATCAATAAGGTTTTGCTTTTGGCTAAAATAAACCTGCGTGCTTCCTTTCTGAATAAACAGAACAATAAAAAGCGTTGATGTGCAATGAAATCTCTGTGGCTTTTTAGACAACCGAAAAAGACAAATAGAAGAATATTTTCCCAATTGCCCACGGATGCCCCCGTTTATTTTCCGAACGCGTTAGAGAGCCACTAAGACGAAGCGCTTCTTAAATAAGTTTTACTGCCAACTATTATGATTATATTTATAAGAAATTGTAGTATTTTTCAACAAAGCAAGAATGTAGTGAACATATGTTATCAAAAGCTGCTGATGTGTTACTGATGAGACAAAATAAATATGCTTTAGTCCAAGTGCAGGTTCCACAGTTTCGCGCTCTGCTCCGTTCTCCTCAGCTTCTGTTCACACTTTCATTTGAGGGAGATGTGTGCTGCAGGAGGGGGCAGACGCCAGCTCGCTATCGATTGCTGAGACGATATGGCTGTCCACTCTAACATCAGTCTAAAAGCCCTGCAATGCAACCCCATCTGCTCTTATGTTAAAGTGCCTCTCCCTTTGACCTGAATCAGTCTCAGTCTCTGGCACTTTCATGACTCCTGCATCGCCACTACAGCATACCTGCACCTGCACTTGTCACTTTTCTTTAAAAGCCAATTAGCACCTGGTCACTGCTGCGTGCTCCTGGGACCAGACCTCATCCTTATATAGAAAATATGTTTGCTAAAATTACAGGAGGAGATCTAGTCCAAAAAGTGTCCTGTGAACTGCATAACCTCCCTCTCTGTTCAAGATCGTAAATTAAGCAGTTGTCCTCTTCTTATATAGGTAAACACTAGTAAATGAATGAAAAACAACTATACAAATAATACCAAAAACTATTTAAAAACTACAATTAATTCAATCCAAGTCTTCTAACTTTTTGCTGTGATTCCTATAAATTCCTAAAATAATAAGTCAACAAATACACTGACTAGACATAGACATAGACATAGACATAAACTTTATTTATCCCCATGGGGAAATTCATGTTCCAGGTTTGCTCTGTATTATTCAAAAATATTAAAAATAAAAATAGAATAAAATAAAATTGTAAAAGTAAATCTTCGCAGAAAAGTCAATGTATTTGTCCTTGTCCTTAATTGATAGATTGTAAAGCTGGATCGCTCTAGGGACAAAAATTTTTCCCAATCTGTCAGTTCTGCAATTAACTGCCCTCAGCCTCCAACTGAACAGACTCTTCTGATTGAAAAAAGTGTGGATGTTCCTCATTGTCTAAGGCACCAATTAATCGACTAAGCCCTGATAGTTATAAACCAATGATCACCCACCCTTGAAATTTCACCCTTGGCCCTTGATGAGTAAGTTTTAGTGGTGATATAGAGGTTGGGCCCTGAGAGGGTTGAGATGGTGCGCCACTGTAATGTCCTATTAGCCACGCATCTGCACCCAGTCGGTCTGAATGACACCTACAGGGCTGCGGCGATGCACAGTGAAAACACTAGTGGACACATAGCCATGGGCTGCTTGGACAATCGATGAGGGGATTCACTGGCCGTTATCAATCATGACAACAGCCTTAAGCCATGTGACAAAACTTATTAAGCTAGCCACAACAGCTTTGTTTGTGCGCGCCTTCAGGGAATGCATCAAGCTTTAAGAGTTAACCCTGCCAATGAACTCACTCATACAAATTATATGCACTAATTTCCCATGTTACCACAGCTGTATTATATATTTATGAAGTAAATGTGGTGGACTAAAATGTAAAGTGAATCAAGGACAAAGAAAATATGCATTGGGTAATTGCTGCTGTTGATGTTTGAGTGAGCAAGAGCACGCTAGAATTAGCTACCTATCAATTAGGACTTCACTTAGGCCCTTGTTCATTAGAGTGGCTTCAATTAGTGTTTGTCTATATGCTCTTGTAAACTAATTTGAGCCTAATGACACAGATGCCATCTTGGAAATGCACAACATAATGGAGAACATGCCTCTCTAGCATTATTTAAGCATGTAAATTTGATAGTTGCTTATCCACCAATGTGAATACTCTTTCATCCAAAATAATATTGCTATTGCCTTAATAAGCATTAATATTACAATTACAGAGTGAAAGCTTGAAATATTTTACTGAGCATGCACCGTTAATAAACCAATTCTATTTTGCATGTAATTTGAGTAATGCATTAGAAATTAGCATTATAATGGTTGCCAATAAAATCAACAAACTGAACAAAAAGACTGGTTCACCAATATAATAATATGTATTTATTTACAGTGACAATAAGAAAGTGAGGCCGTATTACAGCATAGACACTAACTCAGCTCTTTTGTTTATAAAAACTTTTCCGGACAGTGGATAAGGGGTAATTTAAAAACTAAGGTCCTTGGACAATAAAGAACACATCATAAAAATGAGTTGAGACAGCTTTCCCATTTCTAAGTGGCTGAACAGGTGCATTTCTGATTTCACGCTGCACTGAACCTGTTTACAGTGATTGCAGGGGAGTTGCAGGAGACTGGGCATGTTTACAGGGGAACCTGGGAGATGGAGTAGTGTTTACACATATGCTGGAAGGGAAAAAGGGTATGAAGCTTTGCAATCGAAAACGGACGGATGCATAAGAAAAATGAGACACGCATAAATGGCAAAGAGATCGAGATGGGGGGAAGTCAGTGTGGAGGAAATGCCCCAAGACTCAAGGCTCAAGCCAAGCACAGGAAATATGAAGTGCCCAGAAAGGAGCGTCTACGGAGCAGGAGGGGGAGATTAGACAAGGAAGAGCATGACGGGATGAAGAGCAGATGAAATAAGTGCGGAAGGGCCAGTTGATAAGGTGGAGATGAGAGATTTTTTGTAAAACCAGAACAGGGATAGGAGGCTGACAAGAAGATGGAAAGCATGAAGAGGAGCTAGAATCATCAGGATCAAACCGGCAGCACAGATGCAGGGCTTTTAAAGTCAGTGACTGATAAAAGTGTCAGGAGGAAGTGAGGCTTCCACAGCAAACAGCCATCCCTGCTGTGTTCTGACAGAGAGACTGGATCTGCTGCAAGGACCAGCTCAAACAAAGGCTATGAAGTGGCAGCAAGTTGACCGACAAAAATGTATATACCGCAAATACAGACTAGAATATACCAATGCGAACACACCAATGCATATCTTTACATAAACATAAGGCCACTGTTTTAGGTGCAGAAAATAAAGCATAACAAATATATAAATAGAGCAAAAAAGTGTATCGGCTGCGCAACAAAATAAAGTTGGAGTGGGACCCTTTACTGTCAGTCTTCCAAATTAAAGTTCCTAGAATGATACCGCATCTTCCCATTTCTGGTTTAAACTTCAATGTTCCATTTTATTCTCTCGATCTTCAATTGTCAAATAAATAATGTCCATCTGCAGCGTGTTTCATATGCTCTGGGAGCCGCTCTGAATTGGCGTATTTTATTCTTTTCCCCTCCCTGTCGCTACTGAAGCATAACTTATGAGTGTACCAGAAGGGCTTTGTTTGATTTCACTGGGAATTGAGCCGAGAACTCCAAAATTGGACCAAATGAAAGCACAAAGCAGATCAATGACGGCACAGTTTGCAGTGGCAACAGTGTTTTCCCCTCTATCATTACAATTCAGCACATACAAACAATGGTATTTAACAATCATTTGAATATATGGTCCCTATTTGTGCATATGTGTCTGTTTTTGAAGTGTGGCTCTTACCTCCCGTCCTGCCGGGTGATTGTGTATCCGAACGAGGGGTTGTTGATGAAGCTGATATTGACTCCAACCAGTGGTGTTCCATCGGACGTTACAACTTGTCCTCGAATCACACAAGCATGACTGAAGAAAGAAACACATCATTTACACACCCAATTTACCATTAAAGATAAACCAAATTTTAAAAGTAGTTCCATTTTAAATCACTGCTTACACCCATTATAGTATTTATAATGTAAAGAGCACATTGAAACAGCAGCAGAAAACCTTGATTCCATAGAAAATAATCCACACAGTTAAACAAGTAGAGAATAAAATCTGCAGGGTTTCTCTGAGGTGTTTTCAATTCAGAACAGAAGGTAATGAGATAAGGAAGGTTTATTCTAGCAGTGCTCTAATTAAAAAAAAAAAAGTATTTATCTTTTTATTACGGAACACAAGAGAGCACAATAATAGGTCTGCAGATTGCGAGATGTGTTTGGTGGGTTATCAAGAGTCTGACAGATTTCCAGGCTCACATCAGCCTCACAGAAGTTGCATAAATTAGATCTGATCTTCAGTGCCACCAATCAATAGTGGGAAGTTATCCAAATTCACCTCCTAATCTGGCTGCTCTGATGAGCTGGGACCTTGCTGTATCACATCCCTGTTGACATGTTCTGCCCTCGTCATTAAACAGGACCCCCACTCATGGTCAGTCCACTATTCTGTAACCGTGTGCAAAAAGTTGGTCCCTGAACAAATGCCTTACTGCCACATCTTCATTAGACCATGGCTATTTTTAATACATTTGGGTCTTAAACACTGCCACAAACTGGAAACAATTAACACTAGCGTGTTAGTAGCTGCCCTCAGCATGTCCTTACCACAGGCAAGATCATTCACCCCACACTACCCTGGTCCCCAGAAACCCAGTTTTATGTTAATTAGGCGAGCTCTCCTTCAGAGGACCTTGGCTGTCCACTGCTGCAATGTAAACAAGAGTTGGGATTCTAAATTGTCGTGTGCTAACGTAGATCTATCAGAAAAGCTTGACTTGGAATTATGACTACAGTTAACCCAGCTCTGGTATGGCAGTAGACTTTTAATCATTCGTGCTGACAGTTTATTTTAGAGTCTTGTTTGAAGAGGCAATCATCCCTTTTCCACAGACCGAGCTGTGAAAGTGGAACTATCTCCTTCCTGCCTCTGTGAACCACATGCAGAGACAATTTCTCTCTGTCAAGACAAATGATTTAAATATTGACACCAAATACTGCCGAAAGAGCAGCAGAGGATGCGTGAAGCATTGGCTGCAAAAGTCTCTATATGCAAAAGAATTTACAAAGTCAAACAGGACACTCACTGACATTTCTCTGACTTGAACTTTTTCCCCATTGATTCAAGGACAAAAAGATTTAACACACATTATCATATAATATTTACTTTTATAGGGAAACAATGTACCTTCCTATCATTTATATTAAACTGTCAAGTATTTTGTGTCTGTCTATTCTGAAACACAAGCATGAAAAAAGGGGAGGGTGTAAATAATACTACTAAAAAAAAAAAACAGAAAAAGGATTCGAGAAAAAAAACAAAAACAAAAAAACTGAAGCTCAGCAGAGTCTATCCCACATCTCCAGTCCAGGAAGTAAAATTCTCACAATGTTTCTCCATCCGTTTCTCATAGACAAAAAATGTATAAATGATTACGTTAATTAACCGCTGTTACTTAGCTATTACCTTTATTATTCTACTTCCCAAACCAAGCTTAGTTTTGATTCAAAATCATTTATAAACAGTGAACAACAACAACATACTGAAACCAAAAAGACTGAACAGTTTTTGATTGTATACATTTTTAACACCCGGATCACTTCCTTCCAAATGGTTTTGAGTGGACACAGCCCCTGTTTACTATTCCACTCAGAGAACACTGCTCCAGTTCAGGCAGGCCGGGGCAGAGTGCAGACATTTTGTGCAGAGGTTCATTCAGTGGCACCTCTGCAGCTCTGTGTAGTGGTAAACATGTGAAAATGGCGTGCTACATGTCTACTCGCATCAGGAAGTGGTTAGAAGATCAATAAGATGCTGATCAGGTGACCAGAGCAGGAACTGGGGAAAATGCTGAGGCACTGCTTGTAAGGCCAAGAGTACTGTCATATCTGTCAGTGGGAGGGGAAAGAATACCCAACATGAATTATAGATTAGCACTGGTATTTTTAGGGAAGGCCTTAAACTCACAGCTCATCTCAGAATTCTTGATTTTACTTATTTATGGGTCAGCATCTTCTCCCTAGACAAGGGGATTACTCACGCTGCTAGTCTGTCTGCCGGTTACATCTGAAAATGTTGAGTGGTTCTTGAAAGCCAGAAAAATGTCAATGAGGGAAAATGTCAAAACGTGTGTTACAAAAGCTCTTCTCGAGTATCAGCTGGAAGTAGTTTACTACTACAGAGAATTCAGAAAGAGTTACATTATACTGGGCACAGTTCAAGGGGATCTTTCATTTTGATTACACCATAACTATTGACATTTGTCTATCATAATTTTTGATATCATCTTTAAAATTACTTCTATGCACATTACATCATTGGATTTACACATTGCATTAAACTGTGATTAATAATATATCACTGAAGCATACTAAAATCATCATGTCCTGTTGTGTAGTATGTTGTTTGATTTATTGGTTATTGTCCCCAAGAACAAAAAACAGTGATTTAACAGTAATTTTTCTGTTATACTAAGATTAGACTATATCCATAAGCAAATGGAATGCAAATAAGCTGACATAGTAGAGTGTTTAAAGATGAAAAATGGAAAAAGAAAAAAAAAAAAGAAAAAAAAAAGGCCA
>KN501698.1:0-10984 GCA_000787155.1 Scartelaos histophorus | reverse complement strand
TGGCGGTGCATTGGGGGGTGGGCTGGCCTGAGTCTGGGTGGGAGGGGCGTGGGTCGGGGTGGGTAGGTTCTGCAGTCACATCAGCTGTAGATTGGTTTTGAGGCCTCTTCACACTTTTTGCACCAATGCTCTGTGCCACACGCGAGAACACAGAACTGTCCAAGTGCAGCCAGCCCGAGGGAGCCCTGGACAAGTAAACACAAGACAGAACACAAGACAGTACAGATGTAAGTATACATGTAGGTATACAGATAAATAAACATGTAAGTACACATGTGGAGTGCTGGAACAGGAGTTCCTCCATAAGGTTTGACCACTGCAGTGTCTGACTATATTTCAGCTTGGGGCCAAATGGCTGCACTGTACTGTAGGGTCTTACCTGCTCTTGGGGGCTTTTTTCCTGGAATCCCGGCCCTCCTGCAAGGTGCTGCTTGTGGCTCCAAAGAGGTGCCCCCAACGCAGCCCCTGGTTCTCTACAGACAAGTCTCTATCATGGTTCAGGGTGGTCTCTGGGGGACTACCCATCCAGGACAGCCTTCCTTTACGGACTATAGAACCACTCTCAGAGTTGCAGCGGATGGGCCCTAATTCTGCCCCTTCCACAACTCCCTCTCTGGAGGGTGGGGCCTGTCTCTCAGAGGATCGCCTCCTCCTCTCTTTGGTGAACTTGGAGCCCTGTGTAGACTGATCGATGTAGACCTGGGAGGACTGCATGAGCTGGTACCACCAAGCTGACTGGCCCCCCTCCTTGGCCTTGTGGCAGGTACTTCCCCCTCTGGCAGTGTCCAGGGCTTCAGCTGCAGGGTCTGCCCCATCCTCACCTCTTGTCTGGCCACGCTCACATGGAGAAGTGCTCTGTCCCCTCATAAGCTGGAAGGTGGAATGCTCTGATTGGTGAAGGTTGTGAGTGTTGCCACAGAGCAACTCTTTGCGGCGCAGGTGCTCTCTCCCCTTTTGTAGAAGACGGGGCTCAAACAGCAAGTCCAAGTCAAAGGGTAGCAAAGCCAAAGGCTGCAGCAGCAACAATAGCTCCTCAAACAGAGCCCGGCATGGCCCCTGGGACAGCGCCAGGAAGGCCCATGGCTGGTAGTGTGCTGCAATCATGTCTAATATTAAAAAAACACAAATCAGTACAATTAAAAAGATAAACAAGATCAAGGACACAGAGAAACATGAGCATGGTTCGCTTGGGGTGGCCTTGACACGGAATAGCTCCCCAACCAGGGACTGCTTCCATCACAACTGGCTTGGGCATGACACAAGTCTAGTAAGACACAACCAGTGGTGTGACACTGACCTTCGCCATGAGCCAATGGACAGCTATCAAAACACCAGCACTATAAGAGCATCAATACTGATCCATGTACAGATATGTGCATGCAAATGACCCAGAGCACAAAGCTACAGTTGCGATCAAATTATTCAACCCCACTGCAAAGTAGCTTTATTGGTAAAATTTACAACTTAGCACCTGTTTACATAAAATAAATTAATCAAGAACAATTTAAATAGCTCAAGACAACTAATATTACAAGTGGGTTCTCCAAATTCAACACTTTTAATGACCACTGCAGTCTTGAAATTATTCAACCCCCTGAATAGAATTCCTCATAAGAGCCACACTTTTGCAAATCAGGTGTAGACAGGTAGTAAGAAACCCTCGACTGACTGCAAAAGACTTGCAACAAGACTTGGTGGCAGCAGGTACTCGGGTCTGTTTCCACAGTAAGACACATACAAAACGCTGAATGGTTCTATGCCTGAACTCGACGCACACCATTACTGACCCAAAGGCACAAGAAAAGTCGGCTCCAAAAAAAAAAAAGAAAAGAAATAAAATAATAATAAAATTCTGATACGAGAACAATGTTCCGCTTTTTTTTTGCCCACAAACTATAATTTCGGAAAAAGCTCTGGCGCATTGCTACTTGATGGTGAGGGTCCCTGGTCACTACGGGCGAGTCACATCGCGGCATTGCCTTTCTCGGCCACTAGGACCATCGCTTTGCAATAGTAATAGGTCCTTCGCCAGCCACTGGCGCTCGGGCCTAATAATTCAAGCAAAAACAATATATCCGTCAACTTTAGAACCGCACATTATAAGTTTTTTGAAAGCTCTCGATCTTCCCCACGTCACCGTGGGGTCATTGGGGCATGACAAGGTCATATGTGCTCGTCATTTGCCGTCACGTCGGACTTGCCCCCGCCCCCCCATTGACTTCAATGCATTCTAGCAGTCACAAATATGGCCCAGGCCATGGGCGTGGGTTACTGGGACACTGCTGTTCATGCTGGGGGCGAGTGAGAGGACGAAGCTGCACGTCGTACTCTCCAAATCGCCCGTGCGCTCGTTGTTCCCATGCACTCGCTGTAGCGAGAGCAATAGGCCCTACACCCTGTAGAGGCTCAGGCCTAATTAAAGCCGCAAGCGGCGTCAAACGGCCCTCGCACAATTGCACAAAGTATGTGCGTGTAATATTTTTGAAAATATTTTTGGGGGAGTCAATGCGCACCTGCTGGCTAATGGTGAAAAATTCCCCATGTCAATAATATACTTTTTTGCTCCGAGTCATGTTTAGAATATAATTCCCAAATTTGGTACGAATCTGATATTGTTGACATCTGTGTCTTGCTAGGGGGCGCTATAGTGTACACTTTTCATATGCCTTATTGTGTATTATATTCAGGATGAGATTATGCATTAGTGATTCAAATTTCATCCAGATCGGACTAAGCATGTGTGAACAGGAGCAAATCGGTTGAATTGGTTGAAGTTTGCGGCTTTGCTGCACGGAAAATCAAAATAATTCAGCTAACATTTGATGCCCCATTTCTCTAGATGATGTACTGTGATTTTCAGCCCGGTGGTTGAAGCACTTTCAGAGGAGTGCATTAAAATGCAATTTGAGCCAAAACACTGATTTCACATTCAATCAAAGATGGCCGCCTTTTGGTATGTCAAGGGGCGTGGCCATAATAATATTTTTTATTTTCCTTCACATGATGAATGTGTGTATTGAATGGCTCTATGACCATTGATGTTGGCATCTCCCATAGACGCAATTTTTTGCAATTTTCCGGGTGGCGCTGTGTCTTCATTTTTTTATCCCCGTGCACCAAAACCTATTTTATATGGAATTTTTCGCCACTTCTGAATGCTGGGCAAAGTTTGGTGAGTTTTTGCGTGTGTTTAGGGGGTCATATTAGAGACTTGCCCCCATCCTCCTATTGACTTCAATGCATTTTATCAGTCACAAATATGGCCCAGGCCTTGGGCGTGGGTTACTAGGATATTGCTGTTCATGCCGGGGGCGACCGCGAGGACAAAGCTGCATGACGTACTCTCCAATTCGCCCATGTGCTCGTCGTTCCTATGCGGTCGCCGTAGCGAGCGCAATAGGATCTAAGCCTGGCGGGGCTCGGGCCTAATAATATTCTGATACGAGAGCAATGTTACATGTTTTTTAGGCAAGCAACCCATACATTTTCGGAAAGCTCTGGCGCATTGCTACGTGATACCGAGAGTCCCTGGTCACTACGGGCAAGTCACTTCGCGTCATTGCCTTTCTTGGCCACTTGGAGCATCACTTTGCGATACTAATAGGCAGTCATCACATTCATCTGACTTGAACCATTGAAAATTTCTGGTGAGATTTGAAAAAAGATGGTTGCAGCATGCAAACTCAAGAATATCAGTGAATTTGAGGCCTTTCCCCATTACGAATGTGCTAAGATTCCTCAGAAACCCTGCCAGAAACTGTTGTCTGTCTATGCATCACGTTTGTAGCTGGTCACAACAGCAAAAGGGTGCTCTACTAAATAATACAGTTGCACGTCATGAAAGGGTTGAATAATTCTGAGACTGGGTTGTCATCAAAAGTAGCATTTTGAATTTGAAGAAACAACTTGTCATATTAGTTGTGTTGAGCTATGTAAATTGACCTTTCTTTTTGTTGTAAACGTAAGCTGCTTGTTTGTACATTTTTCCAATAAACCTAATTTGCAGTGGGGTTAAATAATTTTGAACACAACTGTATTCCTCACTTAAGTTTTACTTTATTTTCTCCATAAATGTGGCCCTTCACAGAAAGCAAGCTGTGGAGAACATACGCTTTGTTTCAATAAATAACTGTACTCTTTTACCTGGAAGAAGGAGGGGATTTGTCATGCATCCATTGCTATGACCTGTTGCTATTTCTCCAATTACTGCACTGAGGTGATTCTAGCCCTGCCCACTGTGAGCCGATACCAGTTAGTGCCAGACCCCTTTGGAAGGTATTACCTCACTCCACTTGGAACTCCGAAAACGCCCCATACTGGCCCTATGGAAACGAGGCTATGGACTCATCCATCCACGTTTCTCACTGAATACATATTCATTTTCTATGTAAATAAAATGTAAATGAGTGTGGAGGTGTTCATAGCTGGGTGTTGGTGAATATGGCACAACTGTTACTTAAGAAGGAATTTGTAAATCGCTTTGTAAATCTGGCATTCTCTCTGCATTTTCTTAAAGTGGATGTTACAAAAAAATTTTAAGAAAAGAGTCATGAATGAGGCCCAGTGTTTTTTACCGCACTATACTGTGTACATGGTGGTTTAAGTACAAATTTGTTCGTAAGAACATTTCATGAATGAGGACCATTTGTTTCGTGTTTAGTTCCACGTTAAAGAGACGTACCTTCATGCGTGTGCAGCACACTAAACCACAGCTCCAGGGACTTGAGGCTGTAACACAAACAAAGAGAAATGAGCCATGAGAACTCACACACTCACATACACAGAGGCTGGGACGTACTTGAGTAGGCCCATGATGAAGGCGTTGAGTCTCATGGAGGGAGATGTGAGCTCTGAGTACTGGCTGATCTTACAGAAGAGACTGTGGAGCAGGCGAGTGGACGGGCCTGCAGCACACATAGATAACGTTCCAACTCAATATTATACAAAAGTTATGTCAAAAATATTGAAAATCAGATTAATCAATATTAAAACAAGTATTAAAACTAGATACTCATTTGAGCAGGTGTTGATACTAAAACAGTCCCATTAACAGGACAGAAATGAACCTTTCCTGAATTGCTTTATTAATTGATCTTGAGCTGTATCAGAACAAATATAAAAGCACATAGACTAGTATATGCCCATGGACAGTATGGAACCTACCTGGACCACTGAGGCATCAGACAGATAGAGGCCTTCTGGGAATTTGTAAGAAAGTACTATAAATAAATAAATGTGTAAAATCACATTCTATTGTTTAAATAAAGAGTGTTTTTACCATATCGGATGGTGGTATCGGATTGGATACTGAGTCTATTGTTTAGTACTGAAATCAAGTTTGACATTTTAGTATTATAACATCACAGTTAAGCTCTAGTTTTAAACAGAGGAGGGGAGTTACAAATATTCTAAAATCCAGGTGAGCTGCAGTAACAATTATGTGTGAGTGTTACCTGGTTGTGTGGAGACCTCCACCAGGCTCCAGGGCCCACAGCGCCTCTGCCCAATGATCAGGTCTCTCACGTAGGGCTTGATTCCATCCTGCAGCACACCGTGGAGGGCCGGGCACAGGTACTTGAGGATCAGGTGGCCCACGTTTGGACTTACCCAGCTGTTGCCCAGTTTGCTCTGCAGGAGACAATGTACAGCTGTGAGCTAGAGAACCCCAAGCACAGTATTCAACTCAAATTAACAGCTCAGTGATACCTACAGACAGGAAGACAGTATGACAATTGGGTTGTTGTTTTTGTTTTGTTAAATCTAGTTTTTGACACAAAAAATAGTCTGTATTTTAGCTAAAATAGGTTGTTTGCATCACTCTGTTTTGGTTTGCTAGTGTCAAGCAGTACGCTTCACCTTTGGCTTGCACAAAAACATCAATGTTGCTCTGTCACTGTGGACCTAGTAGCAAGGCAGGGCTTATCATACCAACATCAGCCTGCCTAGAAGGATTCTCGCAAATTTGTGAACTCAAATATCACAAAAATCTTTTTTTTTTTAATTAATTGAAAAGTCTTAGGACAGTAGTAATAGGATAGAAGAAAATAAGATAGAAACAGCTTAACTAAAAGTTAACACTAACCCAGCTTTTTCAGTTAATTTACTTTGGCTTTAAGCAGTTGTAAATATGCAATATCAACTATTTCAAATATAACTATACTATAACTAGAAAACAATCTCCAAGTGTAATTGTTCTTTATATTTCTAGAGAACAATTTGTTGTATACAAAAAAACATACAATGAATCAAATAGAAAATCTGACCTTGATATCTGGGTCCCGTGTGGTGCTGAAGTGTGCCACAATCAGGTCTACGGCCGTGTTCACCGCCTTCACTAAACCTGACCAGGGTCAGAGTAGGAGCGCTCAGTACATCAGCAGTTAACAGACTGGACAAAGATATGCAGTCATAAGGTGTGTTTATGTTAAAGCACATCCAAATCACATTTTTTACATTATTAAACAAATTTGTAAGTCCTCGTTATGGTTAAAAAAGCTGTCTCCTTCTACTATCTCATAATTTCCACAAACTGCACTGTAAAACTATGATAAATACTGACCACAGGTACTATTCCTACCAAACCAAATCAGAATTAGAAAAACATGAAAGCCTGTCACATGCACTTTAAAGAGGGAGTATTGTCCTTCTATGGGGTATTATTATGTTTTAGAAGTTTCACTTTCCTCCCATTGCCCTCTGTGCTAAGTCACTCCCCCTTCAGAGCGCAATCACAACGGAATCAGCATGAATCCTCCTACTGAAACTACTGCAAATCGCATCAGGTTTGTCAAGTAGCTGTGTACAGAGTACAGGGTTTTAATAGGGCCTGGGAGAAATTGCCAAATTACATGCATGATTGACCTCATAAACCAGGGGGTTATTCCATCAATCCCACTAGGCGCAAATCCCAGATAACTTAAGTCAAACACTTGGGTTCGATTCTCATTTTTGACCATATTCATGCTCAAGTGAAGTACTTGTTATGTTTTCACCAACTGACATTTGTCACACATTACAGAAATGTGAATGAATGTCATGCTATTTAACCTACATTTATTCATATCATCATAGAACTTATATCAACTAGGCCTAGGATTAGGGTTAGGGTTAGGGTTGACTGCACTGACACTTTATATTTTATGTAACATCAAGTACTTTTACGCATTAAAAAACAGAACAACATCAATTGCACTTCTTGAGCATCAAACACGGGTCTTCCATGTGATACATAGTAGCGATTCCTCTCCACTACGGACTTGTCTTGATAACAATGACGAAAACATACTTTAAAAACTCGACATCCACCATTTTTATAGAACTTAACTTGCATCTTCTGCCTTAACTTAGCGATCTTCTGCTGCGCCATGTCTCTCGCCCTGGTTACTGTAAGTGTATTTCCCTTTGTAATTGTTTTTGTATTCCTCATAGAGTTCCAAAAATAATTTTTATTCTGAGGCGCTGAAATAATCTGCCCGAATCTTCAACATGATCGCCTTTTTGACAGTCGCTTGATCTGGACAACTTATGTCTCCCGTGCACGCACCTAATGTAGGCTTGGATAAGCTTGGTTGAAGTTAACTCCGGTGAGGCGCAGCTTAACTGCGTAAACTGTGTGCTTTTTCACACTAGGCTTAATCACTTAAGCGCTGCTACGTTTACCTCCCAGGCCATCAGAGTTGAGTGTTTTGTATATGTACAGGGAGCATGCATGATGAAGGACAGACCTTTCTTGTGCAGCAGATCCACAGACAGGTGAGGCTGGGGGCTGCAATGAGATGATGTGTCCGGAGACAAGCAGAACTCTTCAGGAGGCTTCTCAGTCAGACCCAGATAATCCGAGCCACAGTCTGAGAAACAAATATGAACAGATACATGGGTCAGACAAACAGAAACAGATACATGGGTCGAGCAAACAAAAATAGAGGGTCAGCACTGTGGGCAGAGGAGCAAGAACAGGTCTCACCTGCAGCCACTTTTACAAATAGTGAAGGAATTATTTCATAAAAGAGACTTTAGCTGTGAAGTAATGTTTAGATCTTAACTTTAAAGCAGACACATTCTGCTTCTCTCTGCTGTATAGTTATGATCTATGAGTGTATTGTAACATCATGTTACAATTTGGACATTTAAAATCGCAATCTTGCTCTGCAACTACTTTTATAACACATTAAAAACAACACAGAATGACAACAATCTGAAATGACAAAGTGAAAACAAGGATAGATCTGTGCAATGACACCTTGAATACAGGAGAATAAAGATTACTCACACATGCATGAATCAGAGCGTCAATGAGATGGGAAGCTAGAAAACTATAACAAGATTAAAAACTCTGAAAAGTAGGTTTTGCAGAATAGGAGTACTTTACCAGCTATACTGTTGATTAAGTCTTGACAATTACAAATTATTTTACATACTAAAGAATTCATGTTTTGGATCTCAAGCCAATTACCACAATTAAGTTTTCACTGAAAATAAGTACACAAAAGTATTTGTGTCAACCAGGGTTAAATTTAGAAGACATATCTCAAGTCTCTTTTAAACGTGCTTTTGGTCACTTTGGGTTAAGTATTTCACATTTCCTAATTTAAAACAGGATCTGCATTTGGAAAATGTATTCAAACTTCACCTCCGTTTTCAATTTCATCAGCAGAGGAAGTGGCAGGAATAACCTATGGGAAATTGTGCAATTGAAGATTTGAAGATCAAAATTTTTATTTATGACACAACAAAACAACTTAATGGCTTATTCAAAGTGGGAATGAAGCAAAAATACAGCTCCAGGTATGTTTTTGGTGAGAAGACAAAACAAAAAAAATAACTTAAGTGTGTGTCTACTTGTCTGTATATATTAAGTTCTATTCAAACTAGCCCTAGTAACATTTGTCATCTTTCAAAGGCATGAGAAGGGGCAGCACCATTGCGTCTGTCCTGGGCGTGTGCCGGAGGGAAGTCAAATACATTGTGTCGCACTGGTCTCTGTGCCGGGCCTCCAGGGGCCAGGGGGTTCCTCCGCCGGTACTCTCTCCATTTGAGCGCCTGCGGAGAGAGGTGGTGTGCTGGGGTTGGGTTAGGGGACAGGTAGAGTGACAGAGCGGATGATGAGGAAGAAATTACAAACAAGAGGAATAAGAGCAGACAAAAGTACATCCTCCATCTATCTATCATATCACATCTATCATACAATACAATGCAATACTATCACAAAAAGGCTCAGGAGGCTTTTATTTTGTAATAAACTTTTAGATTATTATATTTTAATGGGCATGACTGGACAGCACATATGAGCAGAGGAAAAGGATGAAAGAAAAAAAAGAAACAAACACATTTTATGTGGATAGTTCCTTTCAATATGCAGCCATATGTGTACTCTTCACGTCACACTGTTCAGATCTGACCTGCCTCCACTACTCCCATCTTACATTAACACAAGGTGAGCATGGGAGAAAGACACACCCACAGGAGACAGACATGAGAGCAGAGGACACTGAGCACAAGCACATACCATGACAGCGGGCTGGGGTGCCTCTGAGCCCGGGGGCCTCTCCGTGTCCCAGGGGACTGAGTGTGTCTGCCGGATGTAGGCCTTGTCCCTGCAGGGTGGACATTGTCTGGAGCACTTGTCCCTGCAGGGTGGACAGTGTGGGGAGCACAGCACCTCTTTTGGCTGCCAGTGAGGATGGAGGAGGGGTTGAGGGGCCTTGCTTCAACAGGACAGGGCTCTGCTTAGGAGCCCCGTCCAAAGACGCAGAGCTGGAAGAGGTGACAGAGCGTTGAGTCCCTGCTAACTGTGCAGGAGAGTAACTGCCAAGTGGGGAGGGCCGCATCAATCCCCCAGAAGGAGCCACTGAGGGGCTCTGCTGCCGGAGGGGAGGGTATGCTGCAGCTGACACAAACATGTCCCCTTCTCGCTCCCCTCCAGAGTCTGAGCCAGAGCCCGAGCTGGAGAGGGCTCCCGGCATCTGGCCCAGTGGCACAGGCAACACAGGCACTAAGGCCCGTGGAGCTTTGTACGAGAACTGGTGCTGAAAGGTGAAGGGCTGGATGGGCAGAGTGGTGGGCCGCTGCTCCTTACTGTAGCGGACCACTGAGGACGGGCCTTCTGCACCTGCACACAACACAGCATTTGTACTGTTACATTCACTCTGTAAAAACAACAGTGTTGGCTTAGTTTCAGCTGCTAAATTAATTTCTCTCCTAAATACATTTAATCACATGAAATACCTTATAGACTTTCTCCCAATGCTCTAGTCTCAGGCTCTTCAGTGGAAAAGGAATCAACTTTGGATATTGACCCCAGCAGCTCCACACACTGTCTGCAGCTTTACACACTGTCTGTGCCTTCACACACTGTCTATGCCTCCACACACTGTGCCTCCAGACACTGTATTGTACTGTCAGTAACTACACACACAGTCAGTACCTTCACACACTCAGTAGCTCCTTACAGTGTATGGGGTTCCACACGCTGTCTGTACCTTCACACGCTGCCTGTAACTCCACTCACTGTCTGTAGCTCCACTCGCTGTCTGTAGCTCCACTCGCTGTCTGTAACTCCACTCGCTGTCTGTAACTCCACTCGCTGTCTGTAGCTCCACTCACTGTCTGTAGCTCCACTCGCTGTCTGTAACTCCACTCGCTGTCTGTAACTCCACTCGCTGTCTGTAGCTCCACTCGCTGTCTGTAGCTCCACTCGCTGTCTGTAGCTCCACACACTGTCTGTAACTCCACTCGCTGTCTGTAGCTCCACACACTGTCTGTAACTCCACTCGCTGTCTGTAGCTCCAGTCGCTGTCTGTAACTCCACTCACTGTCTGTAGCTCCATTGGGCCACAGTGAAGTGCAGAGCAGATGGCTGTGTGTTTACCTCAGCCCAATGTGTGATGGACAGGTGCAGCTGTCTGCAACACTGTGCATAAAGCTATCAAGTGGAGGGGGCAGAATTTGGATTGTCGGTTTCAATGTTGAAATTAAGGATAGGTGA
>JACN01123465.1:0-10708 GCA_000787155.1 Scartelaos histophorus | reverse complement strand
TTATTATCACAACAGGCCTAATGTCAAACCCATTTTGTGGATTAACTCTATAATATAATAAAAAACAATAGAATGTACAGTAGGCCTATAAAGAGTTGAAAAAGGTCACTGACAAAGCTGCTAAATCAAAATGGCCGCAGTGACAGGGCAGGGCTAAAGCCATAATATGTTACTACTTCACATTAAGATGTCAGCGAGCGTACACATATTTACGATGACGCTGTCCATAAATTTGGATGTTTTATCACTCAATCAATGGTCAATTTCTCTACAAATCCATAATTTCAATCAAGACATGGTTAGTGTCAATGGAAATGTGAAGAGCACAGCTGAAGGAAGAATGAGTCAAACGTTATGGCGGCCATTTTATTGCGCATCGTATTACTCAATAAATACATGCAGGTATGTTTATATTGGAGCTGTAGGCCTTTAAATGTTGATTCAGCCGATACTGTTTGGGTTTTGAGTTTAGGCCTCTTTTAGTCCATGAATCTGTGCACAAAGTGTCAACCAAAAATTTAATGATAATCGACCACAGGCTTAATCTATGTAAACAAATATTTCTTGGTTAAGTGTAACAGATTTAGCCAAAAATTACTATAACTGCACGTAGATATCTGCACGTGAATTTCCAGCTTCAGTCGAAACTGAACAAAAGTGCACAATGTCCTTGTCAAAGATGAAGATAAAATGTCTTACTTTGTGGGGAGAGAGTAGACATGTTGCAAATGGTTGGGGTCACACATCTTTTTTTTTTCCTTTTTACATTTAGAAAGCACAATACCAAACTGACTAAATGTAGTTTTAATATTTGTGTTTACGAAAATAAACTATAAATAAAAAAGAATTTACTTAATGGAGGAAAGAAAATCAAGCCAATTTCCTGATTAAAATGAATTAGTATGGTGGTCAGCAAATGAAGGGCAAAAAAGACAAGAAAATAAACAAATTCTTGACTACAATTTAACCAACACTGAATGACAAAAACAAGATCCACATTTGTTTTGAAAATCAACTCTAAGCCTCTTGCTATGCTCCGTGTCCCTGCTAGTATCGACTGAGCTGCTGAGCCTCTCCAGGATCTCTCCAGGACCATCTCCAAGACCCACTTCAGGACCTCTCCAAGATCCTCTCCAGAAAATCAGCCCACATGTGAGGCTCTTTAATCAGGCTGGAAAACTCACCAACCAAGTGTGTAAAAGTGTAAGTGTGTAAAATGTTAGCTACATCCAGATGCGATAGTCAGTTACATTTACCTGAGTAACTTTATAGAAATTGTACTTCTTGCAGTAATTTTTGCACTGCATAAAGTGTGTAAAATGTTAGCTACATCCAGAGGCGAGTATTTTTTTTATAGAAATTGTACTTCTTGGAGTCATTTTTGCACTGCATACTGTACTTTACTTAAAGGGATAGTTTGGGTTTTTTGGCATGACTCTGTATGTCGTCCCCGTCTGCAGTGCGGTGCATAAACACTGACTTCCCCACGACAGCGTCCCGCGAGTCAAGTTCTTGCCCGGTTTTGGTGCTGACGAAAACAATATGTGTTCAAAAGAGTGTTACATCACAAAAATCAGTAGTCTAGCTTGTCATGGGTACTTTACACATTTCTAGGTGGAAGAAATTCGTGCAAAGAAACGCAAAAGATCGCCACCGTGGCAACTGATACAAAAGTGGAGAAATAATCGCTCATGGAGGCTCTTGGATGTTTGACTTTTTCAGAGCGCCGGCGTATTTGAACATGGTGTTACCTGACCCACAACTGCACCAAGTTAAATGCCAGGAATTTGCATTTTTAAGGTTATGGAAGGAAGGTAAGAGAGTTAGACTATGCAGGCTAACGTGAAGAATTGTGTGTGGCTAATGTTTGACTTGTTACAACAACAAAACAAAAAAACTTGATCTTTTATTGTGGACTGAAAGGGTCCATACTGCACTATTTCCTGATCTGTGTTTCCTCCTTACAAACAGACTTGGAGTTGCGTTTAGTTTAATTCACACTTGTTTAATCTAACACATAATCAGTGCTTTTTCTCAGAGTTTTTCTCTCAAATCGAAAACACTCTGTTCCACCTTGTGATGTCATGTGGTAATACAGGAGGTGCTCAGTACATCTTCACAAGAATCATTTGTATCATTTCAGCCCTCGAATTTCTAGTCTATTGAAGAGAAGGTAAAAAGCTGTTAACTTTAAACTACCACTACATGACATCACAAGGTGGGACAGAGCATTTTGAGCTTTGGAGATGTAGGGTTACTTAAACATGTGTGAATGAAACAAAACACAATCCCAGATATGTTTTTAAGGAGGCAACAACAAATGGCTTAAAGAGTCAATTTTGTGTAATACGTGACCTTTAAATCAAGTCACTACAGTCACAGCAAATCCTCCTTCTACAGCAGCGGTTCCTAAAGTGGAAAAATATCTGCCTCTCTCTGAGTTTAGACATTGGTGGTGATGAAGAGTATAGGGAGGAAGAGGTTGAGGAGGCTGATGTGGTGAAAGAGATGTTTATTTTTAAGTCTGAAAGAACTCATCCTCAGAGGGAAGACAATATGTTTCTATATTTTCTGTCCAATTAATCAAGTTTCAACATTTCACATGTCACTGATCGGCTTGGATGGTTTCAGTGGAGAGGTCTACAGCCAATCCTCTGTCAGGAAAACACATGTGGTTTGGAGTTCAGGCTTTGGAGGAAGAGATTTGATTATTGCAAAATGGAAATGATTAAACGTCTATGTTCAGAAAATGAATATTTAAAAAGCAGGTCTATTCTGCAAAATTGACTTTTGAGAGTGTTCTAACCATGCTGCAGTTATGGTTAGCCTCAACCTCTCTAACAAACCACAGCTCACCTCGATCACACCTCTAATTACCCAGAAGCCTATTTGCAGCAGTCTATCCCAATAACTTAGTCTCAACTCCACCTTCCCACCCTCTCTCTTATTTGTCTTTCAGCTATAATACATCTACAAAGAGTGGTCCGGCACCGATTGAGACGGAGCCCCCATCCTGAGTCTCAACCCAGCCACTTCTATCTCATTCATCTCATCATTCATCAATAAATATCTTGATTGCATAATGTTGGCGTGGTCCTTGTTAGTGAACCTCTCTTTAGAACGATTAGTGGATGTTTGAGTCTTTAATCTCATGACGTCGTCCCATTGTCACGTCCGCCGGTGCACGCCCACTGTGACATACTTCGCTCCTTAATCTGTAACGTGTACAAGATTTGGATTTTGGTATGAATTAAAAAAATAACTATTTGCCAGTGTGACGTGCAGCTGTCCATCGGAGGTAAAGACAGATTTATTGTGATGACCATAAACGTCAGTCATCAGCAAAATCGTTCCTTTTATTAAGTCGTTTTAAATGAATATTGTGATTTCAAATTCTCAAATTATAACACAATAATCCACGGGTGTCATAGATTATAACTACATAGCACAAGCATAACAGGTCTTCTACCATTAAATTAAAAATGTACTTATTAGTATGTGGAAAAAGTGTGATTATTATTTATCATATCACTTCATAGCTTCATATTCACTTTTATGAAATAATCATTTTGGAACAACTTGGACCTGCTGGCGTCAGAGGTTCAGACAAAGCTGCAGATTCCACCAAAGTCTTCTTATATTTTCAGCACGTCTTTTTATAAGTTTCATTAACATTGTCAGAGGCCTGGACCGCTCGGTGACCGGGTGAGCCGTAATGACCTGACCAATGGATCTGTCTGCTCCTGGCCTGACATATTATGTTTCATTAGCTCTGTGCTTAGAGACAGACGGCGAGCAGAAGAAGTCGGATTCATGTGCAGATTTTTATAGGAAGCACTGGTCAGATGGTCGGACAGTTACATCCCGGTGAAGGAGGTGATGTGTGCTGTGCTCTGAGTAAATATGACAGCGGTATTGAAGTAAACACAGCTTGGAGTGTGTTAAATAAATGATGCTTTATACACCACTGCAGATGAGAGGATGGAGTGGTAGTAAAGGACTGGGAAAAAAAACTAAGGACTATGAAGGGATGGACAATATCTTTGTTCCAATATTGATACTGGCTGATTTTTGTTGAAACAAGTCTGGGTCTGTCCCACGATTCTATAATAAACAGATAGACCACCACTAGCTTTAACCCATCATGACTAGTGGCCTTTGGTACTGTGCTTTGGTGCTTTGGTACTAATGAAAGAATTTTATCCCCCGTCTACAATGCAAAAAAATCAAAAAGGTGATTTTGCCTACTTTCCGATCAGAAACGTTTTCTCAGTTCAACTTTCTTAAAACCTGCTTTCTAATCTTTAAGCTTAGGCCAACTGTGTATGGTCAGTCACACACTGAGCTCAGCCACTGAGCTCAGCCTGTTTACACAAAGTTTGAACACTGGGACTTGCGATGCATCTGAAATGGGTTTAATGCTCTAAGTAAGTTCCTTTGTTACGAGTGTCTGGATCCAGCTAAAGCAGCGATACCTCCTTCTCCTCACTGCTCCTTCCTCCTCCTTGGTCCTCATGGCCGACCTCATGATGTGGCCCTCAAAGATCAGAGATAATGAGAAGGAAGGACAAAAGGAGGTATTTTTGACCATTTTCAGATGGAGCCTCTGTCTAGAGATTGAAAGAAAACTGGAGCCATGTCAGTCTGCCCCAGGGCAGCTGTGTCTAAAATAGTTGATGACCATTACTGTGTGTGGAGTCAATGTAGAATGTTCTGTAAAGAGCTTTGGTTGTATTGAAAGATGCCATATAAATCCAATGATTTCTAATTAATTAATAAAAAGTCCAATGTCTCATATCTTCTCAATAGCTTCAGAAAGTGGTGCCATTACTCAGAACCAAAGATATGACAGTTGTCAGTTTGAAATCACAAGATTAACTTCTTAAATTCTGACAAATAATTATAATTTCTTGCCCCAAACTGAATTTCCTACAGAGTTATACATGCCCCAGGCCTCCATCTGAAATGATGACATTATCAAATTCTAAAACGCAGCCTATGCATTTTCAGCTCATTTCATGAATAATCTGCATAATAGCAAAAGACGTCATGTACTATTTGAGCTTATATTTTCATTCCATATGTAGCTTGGCACAGTGTGCTGGAAAAGTGTCCCTCGTCTACAGCTCCATCCAAGTTGAAACTGGATTCCTTTGAGAGGAGGGGGGTGAATCACTCCTGTCTGGAACTATGGCCAGCGTCTGCGGGCGGGCACCGGCTCAGAGCCACAGGGAGCCAGAGGAATTATCTGTGGTGGTCACCGTTTAGAGGATAAAACAATAGTAGTACACAGAGCCAAAGCACTGACAAGAGCATTCATGTGGTTGGGTAATGAAAGATGTAGAATATGCACATTTGGTTAATATCACAGGCAGTATAGAGAAGTGCACTAAGGGAGTGTGACGTCACTCACAGTGATCGGCTCCAGACAAATGAAGCTCATTGAGGCTGGCAGTTATGGGGCCAATTTGGAGCCAAGATCCATATTTAGAATTTTGGATTGGAAGAGCCAGTCAGGAGCCAGGTGACTGAAGGAAGTAACTCCAGTTTCCCTGTCAAACCAGAGGTGCAGCTTGGCAACAGTGTCAGTCCAACTTGTTACTAACGCCAGTGCCAGCATCTGCAAAATTGGTCTGTTTTTAATGTTATATATTGATATATTATATATATTGATTTATGGACAAAATAGTGAAATAAAAGCCCCAGGATCATGTAGAGTGGGTTAATAGAAACATTGTAGGACATTTTATGAGGAGCCTGACAGCAGCAGTTACAGAGAGTTTTTTTTTTGTTTTTTTTTCTATTAATAAAAAGTGAATTGGGATCAGGCAGTTGAGCCGGAATTGCACCCAAGCTCACATCCTATTAGTGACACCACTAGCACTATGTCCATTTAGTCTATATAGTTAACATGGAATAAGGGAAAAAAAAACACATTTTTTATCAGTTTGAGAAATGTATCGTTAATTGTGAAATAGTGATTAGAAACATTATAGTTACATAAATTTGTAGCATCAATTGCATAATTTTGGAACAATTTTGACTAATTTAATCACTATCAAATTAAATACGCAATTTTAATGGACGCAATTAGCAGGACTGCAGATTTGAAGAAGCACAAAATATCCTGTCTGAATAGATCTGTGCAAACATGTTCTGAAATGTGAATCTTGCATTAGTCTGTCAGTTCATTTTTCAGGCTTTCTGTTAGTTCTTCTGGACACGTTTCAAATGTTTGAACAGAATCCTATTGTTAAAACATAAAGTGCAAATCTAATCACAACCACAACACTAATTACATATTTTTCTCAAATCGTTCAGTACTTTTGGGAAACAAAAGTTCATGATTTTTCTGAATTTAAATGTTTCTGTGATTCAAATGTGATTGGATTTGCAATTTATGGTTTCAACTCCTAATTTTTCAAAATTGCCTTGGTCTTTGTGTGTGTCTGTGTCTCTGTGTGTGTTTGTGTGCGTGTGCCTGTGTGTGCCCCAGTTAGTCCAAAACAGACTAATGAGTAAAAATGGAAATAGAAAAGCAACTAGGCAAAAAATATGCAACTAATTATTTGATCATTTTGCCCAATTATATACAAAGATGTGTTTTTACTACCACATGGATTTCTTGTTCCAGGTAACTCACTGATCAGGCTTAATAGATCTGGCCAATTATTCTGTTTTTGTCATTTTTAATGGGAATTTTGTCTTATTTTATATAAATATGTTTGCATCTGTGATCCAATCCAATCCACTTTATTTCTATAGCACATTTCATAAACAACAGTTTCCAAAGTGCTGCACAAATGCATACTAAAAGCAACAATAATAATATAATAAAATAAATACTCATTAAACACAGATTAAACCATATTAGTCCTAAAACAATAAACCAGTAAAATCAAATAAGAGCAAAGCCATAAGATAGCAATAAATAAATAAAAACCCATAAAATACATAAAAAATAAATAAATAAAAGACACAGAGGACCACACAACTCATGCGGTGTTAAAAGCCAGAGAGTAAAAGTGAGTCTTAAGACGAGACTTAAAACACTCGACTGTGGGGCTGTTCGGACATGGAGGGGGAGAACGTTCCAGAGCTTAGGGCCGACCACAGAGAAGGTCCTGTCCCCCCTGGATTTAAGCCTCGTTTTAGGCACCACAAGCTGGAGCTGGACCTCAGACCTCAAAGCTCGTGCGGGGGTGTAAATTTGGAGGAGGTCCGAGATGTACTGTGGGGCCAGAACATTCAAAGCTTTAAAAACAAACAATAAAATCTTAAAATCAATTCTAAAATTAACAGGAAGCCAGTGCAAAGACGCAAACTGATGGCAAACTATCAAACTAACAGTCCAAGAAGCCCCCAACAGAATTCCCCCTACACTTTTGTCATGAAAAATAATGACTTCAGTTTAATAAGATGTAACTAGTGTCGGGTGTGGGCCTGGGCCAAGTCTATGCACACCCAGTTATGCCAGTCTATATATGGGTCACTTCAACAACAGTACATTTCATCCCGAATACAACACAGAACATCCGGATATATGTCAGATACATTGAAGATATATTTTGTGTGTTGTTTTTTTTGTTTTTAAATAATCATGGTAGACTAAAATAGACTGTCAGTTTAAACCTCGTCTCAAAATTCACGTGAATACTGTGAAAGAAAATGAACATTCTTGACATGTGGAATGAAATGCGGGCTGCTCTCTTAAGTACAGCACTGATTAACTCCTACTTCAACTCCAACTCCAACTCCTACAGGCTACGAGTGCACACCCTTATGAAGAGCTCCTCATAAAAGCATAAAAGTCAGTTCTACTCGTCAGTCTTCTTGGGTGTGATAGACTTACACAGCACGTTAGAGAAAAGTCAGAATAGGTGAAGGCAAAATTCATGGTGAGTGGCTACTCTGTGCAGGGGGAGAGGAGGCTTATACCAGTACATTCAGCTGGTTCAAACCAAGGGACACGTTTCTTAAAAAAAAAAAAAAGAGCCACAACATCAAATCAGTCATTTTAAAACACTGGCAAATATTAAAAACAGACCTAGAAATGTCGCAAATATTCAAAGATCTACCTCTATTTCCCTGTAGAAGAGGCAGAAACTGAGAGATGCTTTTGTACATTCATATTTCTCCCAATTCAGGAATACATCAACCAGGCAAACTCTCCTTGTCCCTGTTCCTTATGCAACTATAGATGTGTTAATTGCCCTCAGTGCCATAACAAAACAAAGTCATCTCCATCACCCTTCTACGGGACACAAGTCATTACATTAGCTGACCTGCTGTGCTGCCTGTGCGCACTCGCTTATGTTGGAAAAATGACATGAAACACCAAGCCCGCAGAAGTGAGCGCAAAAGCACAAAAACACGCCAAGAGCCTTGAGTCTGCAGTCACTGTTCATTTGAACCAACTCAAACATGACGTGTCTTCTCTGCGTTTCTGTGGAATGGAACAGGTGCCTGCTGCGCCAAAAAAGACATGAAGCCTAATGGATTTTTACTTTACACACTCTTATCCACAAAGGCTTGAATGATGAATTGTTCAGTGTAATGTTATGATGTCAAAAAGTATTGTAATGGAAAGCACATATTTGGCTGTGCTTCTGAGCCATGAGGAAGGTTAATTTATGTTTTTATTTTGGGTATGTAAAGTATGCAATTTACATTCTTTTAAAAAGGAACAGAGTATTATTCATATGACATTAGTGCTATCATAACAACAAAAAGAAGTGGTAAGAAGAAAATGTATTTAATCCCATTATTCTAAAAGACAGCACATGCAAGTAATGGTAACACACAGCACATGCTAGAAATGGTAAGGAAACAACAGCATGAAGGCACTATTGTTCTAATATTAAGACAAACTCTCTATATACTGAGACCAGACCATATTTGTATAACTTATGGATAGTTTTGGTTCACATAAAATCTTCCATGTGCCACTTATTTTGCTAAAAATAAGTGTGTGGTGGTTTATCTACTGCCTGTCCATCCCGGTTTGGTCCTGGTTTGGTTATATTTTAATTCTGGTTTGGTCCTGGTTTGGTCCTAGTTTGGTACAGGTTTAGTCCAGGTTTAGTTCTGGTTTAGTTCTTGGTTCTGGTTTAATCCTGGTTTAGTACAGGTTTAGTTCTGGTTTAGTCCTGGTTTAGTCCTGGTTTGGTACAGGTTTAGTTCTTGGTTCTAGTTTAATCCGGGTTTAGTTCTGGTTTAGTCTTGGTTTGATACTGTTCAGCCCCAGTTGAGCTCTGGTTTAGTCTTGTTTGGTACAGGTTTAGTCCAGGTTTAGTTCTGGTTTAGTTCTTGGTTCTGGTTTAATCCTGGTTTAGTACAGGTTTAGTTCTGGTTTAGTCCTGGTTTAGTCCTGGTTTGGTACAGGTTTAGTTCTTGGTTCTAGTTTAATCCGAGTTTAGTTTTGGTTTAGTCTTGGTTTGATACTGTTCAGCCTTGGTTGAGCTCTGGTTTGGTCTTGTTTGGTACAGGTTTAGTTGAGGTTTAGTTCTGGTTGAGTTCTTGGTTCTGGTTTAATCCGGGTTTAGTTCTGGTTTTGTCCAGGTTTAACACAGTTCTGCCCTAGTTTACAGCTGGTTCAGTCCTGGGTTACTTCTGTTTTTTTAATGGTGGCAATATCTAAAACCTTTACATTTTATACAATTATTATCCCTAATTTGAATCACGAGATGCAGAAGACATCTCTGAAAATTCTCATAACATTCAGAACAAAACCTGAAGTAAGTCATAGTCTGGTGCTTCGATTGTTGATTGTGCAAAAATCTGTACTTTTTTTTCAGTCCATTATTCAGATTTTCTCCTTTTTTCATGTGTAAGCAGTCTGTCCTCACACCCTCTGAAATCAGGGAGACAGGACACAGCTCCAGAACAAAATTAGCATCACAGTAACAGCCATGTGACCCGATCCATCTCAGTTCCACAGTGAAAATAACCCAATAGAGCGCTGATGTTGGCTGAAAACGAGCCTAGACTTACCATAACCTTTAAGAAATATGACTTGTTTTTCTAAATAAACACGAAAAGTTGATAAAAATCAGTATTCTCCATTGTTACCGGAGTCTATTTTCTTGTTAGGTTATTCCTATACGGGGGGAAAACACGCAACATTGTCCAGTCTATCAGATACAGGCCAGTGATTGATTGCAGTAAGACGACATGTGGCATCTCCCGGCTGTGTGTGTGCGTGTATATGTTTACGTGTGCGTATGTATATGTGTGTGTTTTGTATAGACGCACGCACAAGCTGTCATCTCCTGCGTTTACGGCTCTGAGCAGCGGATAAGAGCGCGAATGCATAGGGACAGACACAAGAGCGGATTACATCTTAAACGACAACACTAAAGCTGCCCACTCTCCGCTGGGCCCCGCGGAGCCTCCTCCCCCCCTGCATCGCTCTATGGAGAGCTCCGGCACATGGAGGAATTAAAAGATAAACGTCTGAAGGGAAGGAATGAGATAAAAGTGTAAGTCTCTGTAAACAGTAACCGTTATTCTGAGTATTGTGGTATGAGAGAGTGAAAGTAATGAGCTTTGTATGTACACAGTGTAGCTTTGAATGGGAAAATTGAAATTAAAACTAAAAAAAAGCAAAAAAAAAACTTAAAGAGCCCATTACACACACACTCCATTACACTGATCTGTGTTACAAAGTAGTTTCCTGATCACACCTGCCTGGAGTTGTGTTTTGTTT